>JADRCD010140238.1:0-15688 GCA_019843815.1 Montemys delectorum | reverse complement strand
TGTGCTGGATTTTCAGACTTATAATTCTTCTACCTGGCCAGCACAGGTCCTAAGCTTTAGTTACTCCTTTTCAGAGAACACTTGAAAATTTTCCACCAGGCTCTTTTGGCCAGTCTCAAGGGGGCAGCGAGATGCCCTACTAATTTGGCAAAGGTAAGAGAGGTGATCCAGGGGCCGTATGAGTCTCCCTCAGCTTTCTTAGAGAGGCTCATGGAAGCCTACCACCAGGTCACTCCTTATGATCCCAGGAGTGATGAACATAAGGTCACTGTTACAGTTGCTTTTATCGATCAGTTGAACCAAGATATCAGGAAGAAGTTGAGAAACTAGTCGATTGGAAACTTCATTGCGTTTATAGACCTCAGAGCTCAGGACAGGTAGAGAGGGCTAACAGAACTCTAAAAGAGGCCTTCACAAAATTAACCATAGAGACTGGCGCAAACTGGGTGGTGCTCCTTCCTCTGGCCCTGTTCACGGTTAGAAGTACCCCTTCCCGCTTCAGTTTGACCCCCTTTGAGATCCTGTATGGAACCCCAGCGCCCCAACTCTACTAGGGGACGTTATTGAGCCAACCTGTCATAGTAATAATGATTTGTATGCCAGATTGAAAAGGACTGCAGGTGGTACAGAAAGAAGTTTGGTGACAGCTGGCAGCCACCTATGAGCTGGGGACTTCTGAGACATCGCATCAATTCCAGGTCGGAGATACAGTCTACGCACAATGACACCGAGCCCAGACGCTTGAGCCTCGCTGGAAAGGATCATACCTTGTCTTGCTAACCACCCCAACTGCGGTGAAAATAGACAGGCTTACAACATGGATCCACGCCGCGTCACACGTTAAACTTGCTCCACTGGACCTGGAACTACACCCCTGGAGAACACAGACTACTGACAACCCGCTGAAGCTCAAGAGAGTCAAAAACAGAACTTCCACTGATCATGGTACTGTGTCTTAGTTCCCTTCTCTTGGGTTCATCCAGGGCCAGCCCTCACCAGCCATGTAACCTGATTTGGATGATAATTACTGGGCACGGAGACATAATATGGAGCAGGTCTAAAGTCACTACGCCAGGCCTGTGGTGGCCTGACATGTTCCCCGATGTCTGCAAACTGGCCTTGAGGGTGCCAGCTAACTGGGATATGGAAGGATATTACGACCCTAACATGCCTGCTCCAAAAGTGCTCTCCCCCTCCACCCACCGGCATGGGCTAGACCCATTTGGGGATTGCGGACATGTGAGTCAGAGGAGTCACCTCTGTACCTCGATTTTTTGTTTGCCCTGGAGTTCACCGAAAGCATTCTCTTAATCCGACATATGGAGGTCGAGATCACTTTTTCTGTAAAAATTGGGGCTGTGAGACTTCAGGTGATACATACTGGAAGCCGTCCTCCAGTTGGGACTATATAAAGGTAGCCACCAACTATAGCCATCATGAGGCAGGAAAGGCAGGGTGGACGTACTGTTCGGAGTGTGAGACTTGGTGTCATCCACTCCATTTTACTTTTACAAGGTCAGGAAAACAGGCAACCGGGTGGACAACCGGGGACTTAGATTTTATAAAGAAAAATATGACGATGGGCTGATATTTACCATTAAGCTTAAGCTAGAAACCCCTTATACTCTGCTAGACCTGAATTCAGCCTTGAGCTTTCCCTGTCTGCCTCCAGATCCTCCACAGTCCCCTCCCCAGATTACACCCAAAATGGGAACAACCACACCAACTGCTGCATTAGAGACCACCACACTCTCTCTAGAGGCCCTACCTGCACAGCCTCCAGAATCTGATCTGGGTGTCAACCTCTCCATAACATGCAAACTAGCGCCTTCAGAGTACTCAATGCTATGAACCCTGAGATGACTAGAAGGCGTTGGCTATGTTATGATGTGGTACCCCCTTACTATGAAGGTAATTGCATGTGTTGGTACTCCCACCATGTCTTTAGAAGCCTCCTATTGCAGGTGGAACCATTAAGAAGTCCGCCTAATACTATCAGCTGTTACTGGAAAAGGCCTTTGTGTGGGTGAGGTCCCACAAACCCATCAACATCTGTGTAATAGTTCACACCCTCTGATAAAGAATCCAACGGGGTACCTCCTCCCGCCCTTAGCTGGTGGGCCTGCGCCTCAGGGATTAGGGATTACAACCTGCATAAGTTTAGAGATTCTAAATAACAAACATGACTTCTGTGTTCTGGTCCAGAGAGTGCCTAGACTGCTGTACCACCCATATGAAGATGTACTGAATTACTCAGATCCTGAGGCTGAAAACTTAGTAAGACACAAAAGAGAATTGGGGATTACCCTGGCAGTCGTTTTGGGGTTGGGTTTAGGAGCTGCAGGGGCAGCCACGGGATCAGCCGCTATGGCCTTACAACCTAAGGCTTATGAGGCGCTGAGAGCTGCCGTTGATTTAGATATAGAGAAAATAGAAAAGACATTGACTGACCTCCAAGAATCCCTGACCTCCCTCTCAGAGGTGGTCCTTCAGTATAGGATAGGATTAGACCTGCTATTCCTTAAAGAAGGAGGTCTCTGTGCCGCACTGAAAGAAGAATGTTGCTTTTATATAGACTACTCGGGAAGAGTCAAAGACAATTTAGCTAAGATTAGAGAGGGTTTAGAACAAAAAAGAGAGAGAAAGAGCTCAAGGTAAGAACTGGTTTGAAGCCTGGCTTAACTCCTCCCTGTGGTTCACAACTTTAGACTCTACTCTGGTAGGACGGCTAATTATACTTCTACTATTACTTACCTTTGGCCCCTGCATTCTAAATTGCTTAGTTGCCTTCATTAGAGAGCGTGTCAGTACCGTACAGATTGTGATGTTGAGACAGTGATATCAAGAAGTGAACCAAGATGAGGTACAGCAGTGTAGCACATAATCTCAAGATTGAGATATTCCCAAGAAAGAGGGGGAAATGTAAGAATTGAGCAAACAGGGACACCTCATAAAAATACCAAGGAAGCCAAGAATGTCCATTAAACCTAAAGACAGAGAACTTCATAAAAGTTTACTAAGCAGACACCCATCCCCCAAGAGATTCCCCGTTCCAGGAAATGTCCCCATGAGGGGGTGGATCTCCCCCTATCCTTCTCCTATGTGTAATACATATCTCCTCCTCTCCTGGAGGATAAAAGTCAATGGAAACAAAAGAACAACGGGAAAGATAACCAACCCACTTTGTAAGTTGTAAAACTCTGTTCTAACAAGATATAAAGAGCATGAGCTTTTGTCCCTCGTGTCACCTCTGTCTGAATGCGAGAGGACCCCAGTATACTGGATTATTAAAAACCTCATGCTAATTGCATCGATCTCCATCTCCTGAGTCTTCGTGAGTGGGACACCCACCTCAAATCTAAGGGGAATAATAACAGATCGAAAGAGGATTTCACAAGAAAAGGACGGAGGTGCCTTCCCCATGTGCTTCCTGGTTGCAAGCACTGATGGTAAGCCAGCTAACTCTCAGCATTCATGCACTCCCACAAAGTCAAGGTGAAGAACTGCTAGCTCATCATAAAGACACAGCCAAGGGAAGTGTTCAGAGCCCATGGCCGTAAAGGCAGCAAAGGCAGCAAAGGCAGCAGGCGGAGGCTCCAACAGGAGAAGCGAGTCATCACTGAGATTCACCAAGCACAACACCGTGTTTAGGCACTCCTCCTTTAAACATACTGCTGAAGATGTGTGAAAACAGTCACGTAAGTAAATTATAAAAGGAAACAACCCACACGATGGCTCACAACCGTCCATTACTCCAGTCCCAGGGGCTCTCATGCCATCTTCTGACCTCCTCAGGCACCAGGCACACATGGGGTGCCTAGACATCCATGCAGGCCAAGCCTCACATAAATAAAAGCAAGTAATCGAAAACCAAAGTATAAGTGCTTCAGTCTCCTCCTTTGTAAGGTAGCAGGCTGGCTCCCCAGAGTTGTGGGAGGGTCCGGGTGTGAGTATGCATGTTCGCATTGATTTTTACAGTGTCAACATCTGAATATGATGCATGGAGTCACAGTTTATTTAGCACAGAATTTTAAGAGCACTGAAAACCATAGGAAATATTTTCAGAGCGTTCTTCTATAGGGCAATAAATAGGATTTCTTGAGCCCCTTGGCTAAGACGGAGGCCTTAGATGATTTACTTGGGAGGGCAGTTTTTTTCTCAGGAGCAGCCTCTGCAAGCTCATTTCTTTGAAAGCTTTTGTGGGGGTGTTTCCCTGGGGAGGAAGCAAGAGGAAACCCGACTGAGAGGCTCCTTAAAGGGCCTGTGCTTTTATTTTGTTTGATGCACGAGTGGAGTTCATGAAGTGGCTTAGCAATTTTCTTTTCTTGAGAAGGAAAGCTGGGGTAAAAATGTAGAAGTGGCTGGACCTACTGGTGCATGATCATCCCCAGCACTTAGGAGGAGCCAGAGACAGGTAGATTTCTATGAGTTTGAAGTCAGGACTAAATAGAGAGACCCTGTCTCAACACATGCATGTGCATGTACATGCACACACACACACACACACACACACACACACACACATGAAACTTCTTTGAAAAGGTCTTAGCAATAGTATAGTGTATTATTTCCAAGTCATCAGATATCCTCTAAGTCGATTCTGGGACCCCATTCTAATATCTGCTTATGGAACAGCCTACCTTCCCTCCCCCTCCCTTCCTCCTCCTCCTTTCTAAGAAGGGGTGCCTCATTCCATGCATGCTAGGAACATGCTCTACCATTTAGCTATACCTCTAGTCCTGCTTCATGTTCTCAATTCCAGTTTCCTTGTAAGATAGGTTTAAGTTCTATTCCCTCCTCAACACTCCTCAGTCCTTTACAGGTTTACGGTAATAATTTACAGCTTAGGTTGAAATCAAATGTTATGAGCTCAGAGAATGCAGAGTCATGTCAAAGAATCCACTTTCCTCCTCCAGGCCTGGGAAGGTTACCAGCTGATGGCTCTCAGCAAAAGTTCCGCTTTGTGATCTCTTCTAAACCACAGAGAGCCACCTTACCCAAGATCACTTCCTGAGGGAAGCCTACTCCCTAGGATGAGTCAGCCTTCCGGTGCAAGCCTGCGTGGACTCTTGCTTCAGTGCGTTATAACTCTGAAGACCCTCCTAGCTCCCCAGTTTCTGGTGGGAAGACACGAGGCCTCTCTTGTGTCTATCACAGTTTTTCTTCCCTCTGATTCTTCTGGCTTCTTTTCCCAGGCTAGACTCCTAACACACGTGCCAATCACCTACACACGAATGTGCAGCTTACAAGTGATTCCCAGGCAACCTGCCCATCTCAGAGGGCAAACATTTTTTCATGCAAGAATGAGATTATGGTAGATTTCTCATCCTACCTGCAAAGTCAAAGCTCTCATATGTCTCACATATTTTTTATGGAAAACAACAACAACAACAACAACAACACACACACACATTTTACAGTCCCCTCACACCAAAGCTGCCTGTAGAAAACAACATTTCACCACTTTTCAACTGTTGTCAAGCTTTTTTCTCTCCCTTTTAAATCACCAGGTACTAGTTGAAATGATGAACTAAAGCAAATAAAGGGCAAATATCAGAGAACACTTTATCATGGTATCGTGTGCATAAGATAATTGGTTTATTTATTTTTAGACGGGATACCTTCTCTAGCTCGTGGTACAAGTATGAATAACTCTTGATACATTAATTTAACCCTGTGTACTTTGTTCTTAAAAAGTTGAGTTAGGGACAAGGAGAGTGGACAGAAACCCAGATGGATCTAGGACTTAACCCGTGAGCGAAATAATGACTCCTAAAGATCAAGATAAAGAATACAGAGAGGTGCCAGGGAGCTGTTGATGGGGAATTAGGATTTCTGAGAATGCCCCCAAAGACCCCTGTGGAATCAAGTGAGCTAATCTGAATACTTCCCTCATTGTTTCTTTAGCGTTTTAAACTTAACTAAAAAAATCGCTTGTTTCTTTGTTTGACACGAGTGTCCTATTTGGTCTTGGCTGTCCTGGAATTTGCTACGTAGATCAGGCTGGCCTTGAATTCTCAGAGATCCTCCTACCTCTGCTTCCTGAGTGCTGGGGTTAAAAGTGTGTGCCACCATGCCTGACCTAAAATTGCTTTATAAAAATGAGCAAACTCGGTGTTTTCAGTTGTGTTACTTTATGTGTGTAGGTATGTGTGTGTACATATACACACATATAAATTGTATAAAATAATGGCTGCATTGTGACATTTTCATCCACCCATGTAATGAATCTTGGTCATACCCATTGTCCATCACGCTCTCCCTTTCCCGTGGCCCACTTCTTTCCATACGGTTTCCTTCTACTTTGATGTCCTTTTCTGGCTTCTGACAGGAAGCCTGCCTTACTGGTGCCGCCTCCTGCGATCCTGGAAGTGACCAACCGAGCGTGCTTTCGCCGCAAGTGAGGAAAACTCGCCCTTGATGTGACTGTTCACCACTATGACGCTCCGCTCGTCCTCACTCTCTCTTTCACACAGGAGTGAGACAGGGTGACTCCGTGACAGGCTTTGAACTGGCAAATCAGGATATTAGGCCTAAATCTCTGTTTCCAAGAACTGGGCATGTCTAGGCAAACCTAGGCAAGTCACTTACTGAAAAAAGAAAAAAAAAAGAAAAAGAAAAAGAAACCCAGGCAGCTAGTCAGAAGCTGCCCTTCCACCTGGCTTGAGGCAAGAGCAATGAGTCACCACCAGTTTCAGGCTTCCCCAGCAACAGTGTCCAGGCCCCCATTCCCCAGGAATGTTTCTGAAAGGTCCCTAGACGAGAGCCAACAGATTAACATAAAGGTCACCCACTCCTGAATTCCCCCACTGTGCTTTTTTTTTTTTCTTTTCTTTCCGAGACAGGGTTTCTCTGTGTAGCCCTGGCTATCCTGGAACTCACTCTGTAGACCAGGCTGGCCTCGAACTCAGAAATCCGCCTGCCTCTGCCTCCCAAGTGCTGGGGTTAAAGGCGTGCACCACCACTGCCCGGCCCCCCACTGTGCTTTAAATCAGACCTTCAAACTTATTTGGTGGTCTCCATCTTGGAATGAGAGACCCCCCCAACACACATGCTGGACTTCTGCAGAATAAAATACATACTATTTGAGTCTGGGGTATCCTCCTTCAGCGAACCATGGACTCTTACAAGAGAACGCATGGAGAATCACTTTTCTGTAGCATACTGAAGCTAAGCTTCTTGTTTAGAAGTCTAGAATTATTGTTAGTCAGTTTTTTTTTGGTTTTTTTGGGGTTTTTTTTTTTTTTTTTGTCTTTTTCTGGTGTTTTGAGACGTGGTCTTGCTATGTAGCCCAGGTTGGCCTTGAACTTGAGGTGATTCCTTGGCCTCAGTTTCTTGAAAGTTGGGATTACAGACGTGCATGTCCTCTTCTTCCTCACGGCTTTGTTTTGGGTCTCATGTGCACCAGGCTGGCTTGGAACTCACTGTCTAGCCGAGAATGACCTTGAACTCATAAGCACCTGATCTCCATTTCTCAAGAGCCCCAGTGACACGCGGTGGGGCTTCTCCCTCATCTCTAACACTGTAGGGTCTTTGTCTCCATTGCTCTGAGTTTCAGAGATGTGCACGTTGCTCTGGGTCCTCAGTGAATGGGCTCAGTACGGAAATTCTGTCCTGCAGTTGGCAGAGTGGGGGTGGGGCTTCACTGAATGATCTCACTGAAGATTTTCTTCTGTGTATCTCCTCCTCCTCTCTTCCTTAAACTCCTTTTTGGACAACTGGCCTCTCGGATCAGTCTTGTAATTTTCTTCTCTATTTTTCAGTTCTATTTTCTGTCTCATCTTTTGGAAATTTACTTTGTATAATAGGTTGGAATATATGTGCCATCTTATAGCAATGACCATCAGTGCTCTGCTATGTACAAAACAAAGCAGTAGCAGGGCTGTGTGCTTCCTTGAGACTTTTGGGGAAACCCAGCGTTTTGCCTGTTAAGGTCATCGGCAGAAGTTGATTTCTGATGGATGTCAGTCAGGAATTCTTCTAGCTTCTAGCTCATCTCTGCAGTCCTTGGCTCAGGGTTGTCTTCATCTATCTTGAAATAGTACCGGGGGTCAACGTCCTCTCATGTTTTCTACTCTCTGTGTTTCTTTGTGGCATGTCTCAGCTTCTAGCTAGAAGAGACTCCTTTGGTTTGTTTGTTTGTTTGTTTGTTTTGCCAAGATCTGGGACTCCAGGCATATACCATTAGATTGGGCCTACCCAATAATTTAGGCAAAATTCCTTAGCCTAGTTTCGCTATCTCAGCCATCTCTGGCTTTACTTTATAAAGTTGTTTTTCTGCCACAGGGTCTGATGACTAGAATACACACATATACACACTTGCACAAAATACATTTATATGCAACACATATATGCAATATATATGCAAATATATACATTTTTTATCTATTTATTTTCTTATTTATTTATTTTGAGACAGGGTTTCTCTGTGTAGCCCTGGCTGTCCTGGAACTCACTCTGTAGACAGGCTGACCTTGAACTCAGAGATCCCCTTACCACTGCCTCCTGAGTGATAGGATTAAGGTGTGCACCACTACTGCCTGGCAGGATTCACATATTTTTGTGCATCATTGCTGTGTACAAGGATACACACACACACACACACACACACACACACACCAACCAAAGGATGTTTTTCATCTTGAATGTGTCAGTGACAACTTCAAAAGTCCATTTACCTCTTCCATTTGTATGGTTGTTTTCCCCTGTGAATTAATTTTTTTTAAATTGTTATTTTTGTCTGTGTGTTCCCCACATCTCTCTTCCACATTCTTTATGGGGAAGAAGGGACTGCCTATGTAAGACCCCGTCGAGCCTTAGCTCACGGGAGACCCCCGAGTGAATCACATGGAGCCTGGTCGATGCAAAGAGCATGAGGATTTTTAATATTCCAATGCACTAGGGTATCCCAGACCCTAGGGAGAGGTGGCGACGACCCCTCAGTTTGTGCAGTGAGCTTTTATACAATTTTCAGGGCAGCGGCCATTAGTCACGATGTGATTGGCAGAACAGTGAGACTTTTTAAACTGATTGGTCTTTAGGGAATGAGGTGGCAAGGACTTCCCTTGTCTGAAGGTGGGCAAAGGTCTGCCCTGTGGAATGTGTCCCCACGCACAGGTTGTTTCTCACCCTGTGATCTGAGGAATGTTAATTAGCCTTTCCCTTCCGGAGAGTTCCACCACCTTCCCAGAGTTCTTGAGCTTATCCACTAATGGGCCTGCTGCTGGCTTCTCCCATCTCAGGGACACATATATATGAGGGTTTCTCACAGGATACTTTTCAATTTTGGGTGTCAGAACCCTAAGCCCCACCCTCTAAGGTCACTTCTAGGACATGGTTTAGATTCACAAGTCCCTCATCCCCCACATTCAGGCAATTTCCCTGTGTCTCCAGGGCAGCGACACCTCAGAAGTCAAGGCCCACTGCTAAATCACAGAAATCAAAGACAGAGTCCAGCCACCAGAAACAACTCAGGTAGTGGACCAAGCTACATCACCAGTGGCTGAGAGCATGTGCCAAGTCACTTTGGTAGGGTTGTGGGGGCTGCTGAGGCTCAGTGCTGGAAAATACACCATGGCCGTTTCGTGGTTTACTCTGGCCTTGCAGAAGTGGGTTGCTTGGGTGTCTGGCTGCTATCTAGTTGGCGTCAGGTGCAGGTGCTGATCTGATGTGAACCCAGGCAGTCACTCTACCCACTTTAATGGAGGTCGGGGTGGTCAACAACATCAGGAACTCTCCACTTTGTTTCTGAGTGTTCATCACAACATCTCTTAACATATATATCCAATCTCCAACTTGGTACTTGTGTGGAACCTCTGGGGTACCCACATTATACAGGGCATTAAGTTTAGGCCACAATTCCAAGTGGCTGATCTGGAAAGCTTGCTATTGAGCAATAAGATCCTTCTCAGCCTGAAAAGTCGCCCTGGGGGTATCAAGAGCAGGAGTCAAGGGAGTGAGTATCTCATGCAGGATCTCAGAGGGATCAGGTTAAAATGGTAGCGGGTGTTCAGGGCCAAGGGGAGGGGCCCCAACCAGTCTGAAACAGTTTCCAAAATCAATTTATCAAGGTCTCCTTACCTCCTTTGAGCTCTGTATGCACAATGGGGCTTCTAATTAGCCCCCAATGTCTCTGCCAATCCCAGACTTACCTTAAGAGACAAAAGCAGGACCATTGTCCAATCCAATTACCTTGGGCACTCTGAACCTTTGGAAAACTGTCTTCTAATATCTCCTTAGCTACCACGGTAGCTGTTTCCTGCTTCGTAGGGAATCTCAACCCATTCAGGGAAAACATCTACAAACACTAGAAGGTATTTGTAAGCATATTTTCCTGGCTTAACTTCTATAAAATTGACCTACCTACCAATAAACTCCAGGCTGTTCTCTCCTAGGTCTTTTGCCCTGTTTACTCTTGGCTGCATAAACATTACCTTACACTGTTCTGCTGTCTTTCTGGCCCAGAAGCTGAGGTGTATATATATAGTCTCTTAACTGCTTGGACAAGCTTTCTATCCCCTAAATGAGCCCATCTGTGCATTTGGCCTAGTAATTCTTTTGCTTACTTTCTGTGGAGTACAGTTCTCCCTTCTTGTGTACATCATTGTCCTACCTTCTCTTGATAATAGTTGGTAGGGTGGCTAGCAATCGGAGTCCTTTTTGTCTTCAGTACGTTCTAAGTGAGGCCATCTCTTAGTCCAGTCCCAATTCCCAGGGGGTGTCCTTTGCAGACCCATAACCAGGATAGGCTCCTGCATGGCCACTTGATCTGCCTGGTTATTGCCCAGGGACACTGAATCTCTTCCCTTCTGATGTCTTGGGCAATGAATAATACTCACAGTTGCTGGCTTCATCAAATCTAAGATTTCCTGCTTGTTTACTTCTTCCCCCTCTGATGTGAGTAGTCCTCTCTCTCTTGGTATATAGCTTCGTGGAAAAGGCATACCTGCTGTCCATGTAGATGTTGATCTTTGTGCCTGTCCCCAGGTCCAGGGTTTTGGTCAGAGCTATCAGTTCTGCCTTTTAGGCTGATGTTCTGGGAGGAAGCGGTTCCACCCAGACCACCTGGCACCTGTTCACAATGGTGGCTCCTGCCTTGCGATGTCCCTCTACCAGGTAGCTGCTGCCATCAGTGAAGTAGGTCGCTTCTGCATTGGGGAGGGGGATGATCAACAGGTCCTTTCGACATCCTTGGTCCTCAGCTAGAATCTGCTGGCAATCACGAGCTGGTGGGTTGAAGTCAGGGTCAGGGAGCAGAGTGGCAGGTTGATGGCCACTAGTGATGTGAAGGTCACCCAATCTGAGTTTAGCAACAGAGTCTGATAATGAGTCACGAGGGCGTTGGTCAGCCATCAATCCTGGGGGCTGGCAAACAATGCTCTCCAAGGCCCGGGGAGCTGTCACAGTCAGATTTTGCCCCAGAGTCAATTTATCAGCATCTTTAACTAAAACCACCACTGCCACCACTATCCATAGACAAGCAGGCCACCCAACAGCAACAGGGTCTAATTTCTTTGACAGATAAGCGACTGGTCGCTTCCAGGGGCCCAGCCGATGAGTGAGCATTCCCGTGGCTATCTCCCTGTTTTCTGCTACATAAAGGTAGAAAGGTCTGCCGGCATCGGGCAGTCCTAGAACAGAGGCCTCCAGCAAAGCCTGATTAATCTCATCGAAAGCTTGTTGCTCTTCTTCACTCCAATTGAAGGGCTGTTCGTTTTTAGTCAAGGGGTAGAGGGAGGCAGACAATTCAGCAAACCCTGAAATCCATAGCTAGCAGAACCCAGCCATGCCCAGGAATTCCCATATCTGTCTGGGGCTCTGTGGAGGAGGGATGTGCAGGATGGTCTCTTTTGGAGCGTTGGAGAGCCAGTGCTGGCTGTCTTTCAGCAGGTAGCCCAGATAACTTACTTTTCTTTGGTAGATTTGGGCCTTCTTGGCTGAGGCTCTGTATCTCAATCCTCCTAGCTCCTCCAAGAGGCGTTTAGTCCCCTTTAGAGAATCCTCTTTAGTCTTGGACCCCGGTTTCTTCACAGGTAGAAGGGGAGTATTCCAAGCTGATTGGCACTTCCACAGGATCCCTTGTTCTAGGAGCCTGGTAGTGTGGGGCCTGATTCTGTCCTGAGCCTCCCTCGACATCGGATATTGGTGCACAGACACCAGGGAGGCTTGGGCTCTAAGCTCCACATGGATGGGGGTGCTGGTTGTTGGCCCTCCCCATCTCTGCTATCCCAGTCCAGGCCTGAGGAAAGGCCTCAAACCTCCAGTCTAGGTTCTGGGGTGCCCTGTCCAAGGTCTCAAACAACTTGTATTCATCCTCTAGTGTGGGAGTCAGGACTGTCTGTAGATTCCTTCCCTGATGCTTTTCTTCTCTCTCTTTTTTTAAATTTTTTCATTTCCCTTTCATCTTCTTTCTTTCTCTTTCTCTGCTCCTTCTCCTCCTCTGTCTCCTTGTTATGGTAGACTTTCTCAGCAACCTGCACTAAATCCCTCAACAACTTATCCTGTGGTTCCTCTAGCCTCTGAATCGTTTTCCTGATATCTCTACTAGCCTGGTCTATAAAAAGCCATATTTGTGCTCCTTCCTGCTGGGGTCATAGGGCGTATACTGATGGAATGCCTCCATGAGTCGCTCTAGAAAGGGAGCAGGTGACTCATCTGATCCCCATCTAACCTCACATACCTTGATCAAATTTGTAGATTGTCATGAGACCTGCCAAATGGAGCCTGGCCCCTTTAGGTGATGCCTTACCTTCTGAAGTCCCAGTCAGGTCTAGTCAGGGGAAACCCACTGTCTACGACATCCTGGTCAATCAATGGTGCCCCCATGTCTCTGGCTTCCTGCATTATAAATAAAACAGTCTCAAAGAGATTAACTGGCCCTTTGGAAAAGGGGGTTGAGCCTTCCAGTTTACAACTCGGCCAAAGAGAAGGGCCAATATTGCATAGCCTGATTGCCCTTTTCCAGAGGCCCGTATCCCCTGAGTGAGAGAGCCACTGTGGTATCAGGGGGTTTGGCTCTCAGGTCTCCTCCCATTTCTCCCTCCAGTGAAGGGGGTGCAATGGCTCCAGTCTCCTGTCTCCTATGGGCTGAGGAACTGGGACTGGCGTTGGCAGGGTTATGGGGCTTGGGTAGGGAGATTTGGAGGAAGAGGGTCTTGGAGTAACAGGTCTGCTGTTGAAGAGTCTTGGAGGATCAGAAGTTTCTCAGATCCTGATCTCTCCTCCCACACTTCTTTCTTCCTGATGGCCAGAATCTGTGGGGTGGGTCTTGGGGAAAAAAAGGCTTTTATCTATGAGGGAGGAGTGGGGACCTCCACTAGATTTTTCCAGGTAACTACATAGGCCCCTTGGTCCAGGTGCCCTAAGGATCCTGACCTAAAGACTCTCTCCTCTACTGCTTTTGATCACCTGCAAGCCAAAAGTCCCTACAAGTGGTTCATTCAGAGAAACAGAGAGTAAATAACTTATCTTTTAGTCTGTCTGATGTCCAAAAAATTTTGTCAGTCTAAGTCCAAGAATATAGAACAAGATACCAAGAAACACAGAGAAAAACAATTACCCCACAGATAGCTTGACCTTGCCATGGGTGGGCGTCCAGGTCCATGAACACAGAGAAAGACAATCAGCACACAGTTTGCCCCTTCCATAGGCCCAGTTACAGACACCAGGTGCTCCTGCACACATGACAGGAGCCAGATAACAGAGTTGCTTGGCCGTGCCAGTCATGACAAAACAAACTAGATGCTCCTGCACCCACAGCTGGGGCCAGATAAACCAGGTTATAGCAAGACTCGGCTCCTGCCGATATTTTCCTGCCATTTCCAGAAGGAGCAGAGCCTTCCCGGCTCCCTCCAGGGGGGCCTGAAGGGTCCTTCAGTTCCAACCCCCCCCCCCCCAGGTTGTGACCTTAAAGCATGTCTGCCCATTGCACTTGACCGCACTAGACACTGTAGGCTCTCCGAACCTCCCGACGCTTGCAAGCAAAAGTTCAAACAGACTTACAGACTCAGACTTTGACGAACAGAAAGACAAACAGAAACCGAGGTTAAAAACTCAAGACCTCCGGTTCACAGCTCCAGTGTGTTCCCACAAGGCGTCGGTTTTCCTGGCCAATGCGCCAAATGTAAGACCCTGTCGAGCCTTAGCTTACCAGAGACCCCCTGAGTGAATCACATGGAGCCTGGTCAATGCAAAGAGCATGAGGATTTTTAATATTCCAATGCACTAGGGTCATCCCAGACCCTAGGGAGAGGTGACAACGACCCCACATAGCTTGTTCAGTGAGCTTTTATACAATTTTCAGTGCAACAGCCATTAGACACAATGTGATTGGCAAAACAGTGTGACTTTTTAAACTGATTGGTCTTCAGTGAATGAGGTGGAAACTTACTTCCTATTTAGCCCTTTAGCTCATTCTTTTGCTCCCCTCTCCTTCTCGAGACCAAGCCTCATGTAGCCTAGGCCGGCCTGGACAATCTTGAACTTGTGATCCTCCTGCTCCTATCTCTTGAGTGCTGGGATTACAGGTGTGCACTACAAGTCTGGGTTTATCCTTTTTTTTTTTTTTCTTTCTTTTTTTGAACTCACTTTTGTGCCACAAACTCCTGATGTTTTGTGAATGTGGTTGGCTTCCTCCACTGCCGGTTTTGCATTTGGCTTGCTCAGCCCTGGGAGATCAATTATCATCACTTAGCTTTGTGTACTCTTTGTCCTTGTGGGTTTGTCACCTGACTGTAATTTTAGTAGCCTTGGGGAGGAGTTGGGAAGATAACTTAAAACCGTTGAACTCGCCAAAGAATGGATTTTATGGTATATAAATTTCATATAAATGTCAGTAGAATACATTTTAAATGCTTTTGGTATGTGGTGGTTTTATCATAAAGCATGAGCACAAGTTTTAGAGATGAGGAGATGGAACTAGAGACATTTCTGTGAGAGGTCCAGGATAGTGATGGCTTCGAGGGGGTGTTTAGTGCTGATTCAGCTACATACTAACAGTATTGTAGCATTGCCTTTGAGCAGAGCTAAAGGCTGGGCAGTTCAGCACTGTTCCTGTCCTTGTGGTCCTAGCCTATCCTATTTGCAGCTCCTGGTACTGATACTTAGGAACACCGATGCTTAGGAAAGCTAATTTTTATCCCCAAACAGTGAAACATTGTGTAAGACTCAAATCCAGCTCAGGGCATGTAGCTCATTTGCTATATCCCTTGTTTAGCATGAGCAGCATCCTGGATTGATTTCCAAGAATTGAACAAAAAGAAGAAAAAAAAATATTGTTGATTATACGATCAATGATTCTAAAATAGCAGTGACATTTATACTCTGGGTTGTCTTCAGGATAGATGGAAAAATGAGACCCCCTTGAGCGCAGCAATGGCTGGTGCTCAGGGGAAACGGGGCTGTGCTTCATCTGTGTTTCTTTCCTTCCCAGCCCTCATAATGTAGCTTGATAAATACCCAGAATTCAGAGTGACTTAAGAACATACAAGGGGAGTTAAGTGGTCTATAGCTTTTATCAACATAGCCCAGATCAATGCCGTGAGAGCATTTCCTGTTTCTCCTTAGGGATTGGATGTCAAACCTCCATTAGTGTTATAGACTCTTTCTGGCCAATACCTGTTTCTGTTCATTTCTTTTTCTTTCTTCCTTTCTTTCTTTCTTTCTTCCTTTTTTTTTTTTTTTTTTTTTT
>JADRCD010140237.1:0-10924 GCA_019843815.1 Montemys delectorum | reverse complement strand
CCAGGTGCTATTCATTTATTCATTTATGGAGTGTTGCTAATAATATAGTACCTAAATCTGCACATTTTTTGTATGGCCCATGAAGATCATGAGGATGTTTGACTTGTCTTAAATACACCACAAATAATATCAACTTATTGAATCATAAACAAGTTAAGAAGCTTTGAACCTCTCTGTATCTAACTGAAATGGCATCTGCTGAAGTGAGAGTGAAAATTCTCTAGATGGTATTGCTTTGTTGCCTAGCAATCAGTCACCTGATGTGTTTGGGGAATTGGGCAACGAGCAGGTATTCTGACAAAAGAGAGAAGCCACAAGATCTTTTACAAAGGCCAATTATATGTACTGTAGCATCTGTTTTAGCTTCTGCTTGGATGTATACAGCATTTGAAAAGAAGCCAGCTGTCCCTTTGGCTACGATCTGGCAATAATTGTATTAGGTCACTCATATAATTTGCTTTAGAAAATAAGGATATATCATAGGGAAGTTTCTAATTCAAATTGGCCAATGACTCCAAAATAAATTGAAATGAGCCTTTTGTAAAGGGTGTTTTGAAAAGTTGTTCTTTGGAATTATCCTCAGTAAAATAACTTCAATTATTTGAATACCACTAAATTAAGTCTAGTTTTATATTTTATTTATTTTATGTATATGTGTGTTTCTAAGAATAAGTATGTACACTTGCATGCAGTAGGCTGTGGAGATTGGAAGAGGGCATTGGATTTCCTAAACTGGAGTTAGAGGCAGTTGTGAGCTGCTTTGGGTAATGGTATCTGAACTCATGACCTTTGTAAGAGCAGTAATTCTTAACCACTAAGCAATGTCTCCATAATCTGATAATTACCTCTAAACAAGCCAAAACGTGCTTAATTATTTGGTTTCTCTATCTTTGTCTTCCCTTTCTTTTTCTTTTTTCTTCCTTTCTTTTCTTTGCTCACAGAGTTGAAACAGTTTTGTATCATAACAGTGTATGCTAGCCTTGAACTTCAGTCTACCTAGTCCTGGAATTACAAGTTTGAGCTACCATGCATAGAAGCCATAATACTTTTGAAGTATACTCATCTAGTACTTTCTCTTAAAATATATTTTACATTTAAAATAATCATATAATTACATAATTTTCCCTTTCTCTTTTCTCCCTTCACCCTCTCCCCGTGTATACCCCTTGCCCTAAAATTCATGGCTTCTTTCCTTTAATTGTGGATACATACATATATTCCTTAATATATAAGAACTGCAACCACTTTAGACCATATAATGCAGTTACTTGTACGCATATAATATCCTGACCATCCACTTGGTATTGAATAACCAGTTATTGGGAAGCTTTTCCCTGGGGAAGACCATTTTACCCATCTTCAGGATTTTCTAGTTGACCAAAATTCTTTCTTAGTTTAGGGACCTAAAAGCCTTTCTCTTTTAAGTTAGACTGTCTTTGCTTTTCAAGTCTTGTTTAGGCATCTATTCTAATGAGAGTTCATGGTATAGATATCATTTTTTAAAGAAAATTTGGGATAAATTTTTATTTCTTTAGATTAATTCCTATTATACAAGTCCTTTCTATACAGTTTGATTTATTACCATGATTTTTGATTTATTGACCTACTGAATTTATATAACGTTATTATTATAGTATTCTTGCATCAGAGTTGCAGTGTTGCTCAAATTCTGAGACTGATTCTGTAGCATGAAGCATAAACATTTTATGAGGAGATGAAGCTAACTGGGTCTGGAAGATAACAGCTTTATTTATTTATTTTTACAATGTCCTTAAATATCTTTTGAAATTAAGCAAAGTAAAAATGAAAATAAATTCCAAAACTGACCTTTAACTTTGTTTATCTGTAAAATTTGGTATAAATTATAGGGTTGCCTAGAATAAATAAATAAACAATAAATAGATAAAAATAGAGATGGTATGACTCTAGGTTAATTTTGATATGATTTTTAATGTGTGAATACAGAATGTCTTATACCAATTATGGAAATTTCTTCAGCAATGTTTTATAGTTTCCTGTTGAGGTGTTGTTTTTTACTGTCTATTCTATTTTATGTTTTTTATTATTATCATTATTTATTTATTTATTTATTTACCTTTTTTTTTACACTCCATATTTTATTTCCCTCCCTGTCGACCCTCTGACTGTTCCATGTCTCATACCTCCTCCTTACACTCCTGTCTCCATGAGGATGTCCCTAACCAAGCTCTACCTACCAGACCTCTAAACTCCCTGGGGCCTCGAGTCTCTGACTGAACCCAGACTCAGCAGTCCTCTGCTGTATATGTGTTGGGGCCTCATATCAGCTGGCGTATGCTGCTGGTTCATGGTCTAGTTTTTGAGAGATCTCAGAGATCCAGGGTAATTGAGACTGCTGGTCCTTCTACAGGGTTGCCCTCCTCCTCAGCATCTAGCTTTTCCCTAATTCAACCACAGGGGTCTGCAGCTTCTGTTCATTGGTTGGATACAAATATCTGCATCTGACTCTTTCAGCTGCTTCTTGGGTCTTTCAGAGGGCAGTCATGCTACGTCCCTTTTTGTGAGTGCTCCATAGCTTTAGTAATAGTATCAGGCATTGGAGCCTCCCCTTGGCTGGTTCCCACTTTGGGAACCCCTGTTGCTGAACCTTCTTTTCCTCAGGCTCTTCTCCATGTTCATCTCTGCAGTTCTTTCAGAGAGCAACAATTATGAGTCAGAGTTTTGACTGTGTGATAGCAACCCCATTCCTCACTTGATGCCCCCTTTCTGCTAGATTTACTGTCTATTTTAATGCTAAGTGAAAGCCACGACCACCTATGTGCAGAAGAGCTGGGTAGGGTTGAGGTTTCTGGGTCTTCCTAGAGACAGCACAACAAAGGAATGGAAAGAAGCCATCATGGAATAGAAGAAAGATGAGCCTCCATGGACTGGAAGCCAAGAGAATGTGGCCAGAAAGTTGCCTGGTTGGAACTGAGAGCAGCCCAGATGGAATAGAGTAAATAGTGAGTGATGTCTTTGGGTTATCAATGGAAATGTAGACTCCAACAGCATGGAGGGTAAGCAGTTGCCCAGGTATTGTGTTGCTTAATGCATATTTAAAAATATAAAGGCTGTGTGTGTGTGTCTTTCATCTGGGAACATAAATAGTCTAAGGCTGAGAAGAAGCATCATGCTAAGATTTATCATATTATTTACTATAGTTTTCAATGCATCTTACAATTTCTTGGTTAAGATTATCCCATTTTTTATTCCTTCTGATACGTTAACAAATAAAATAGTTTTTTTATTATATTATAGGAATAACCCTTACTAGTTTATGGATATAAAGATGACTTTTACATGATTTATATTCAGAAAACTTACTGAAAATTTTATTACCTTTAGTAGCTGTTTTGCAATTCTCTCTCTATATATATATGTATGTAGTTATATATATATATATATATATATCCATAAATGAATTTTCATTTTACTTTTCTTTGTTATCTAAATGTCCTTATTACTGTTTGTCACTAGAGCATCTAGTGTGATGTTGACTAGAGTTGGTGAAAGAGGACACATATAGAAACAATTAGCAAGTTGGATATCATGAAACTTCTCTATATTTTGCTATAATTTTTATACTTTTAGGTCCTAAATGATGCAGTTTTCTGTCTTGCTGTAGTTTTTCATATGTGCCTATGTATACAAGCCAAAGATTGCTATAGGTTACTTCTTTTTATTGTGCTCATGGTATGTTTTGAGACAGATTATTTTTACTGATCTTAAAATTTGAAAATGTGCTAAAAGTGATGTCCTGAAAACTCATGGAATTCTCCCCATCATTGGATTACACTGTAGACTTTTAGAGTTTTACAGTCATATTAGGTGTCTAATGTTTGGTTCCCAGTTTCACATGGCAAACGGTTTACCAGCTGAGCTATCACCTGAGCCCTTTGGTTTAATATCTAAATATGATATAAAATAAGAATCTATTTTATTATTTTGCATATGATATCCAGATTCTTCTACATCTTTAGTTGAATAGGCCTTGATATCCCTATTGAACATACATATTAAAGTTCATTCCAGGACTTTCTAATATTCATGATTGGTCAAGTTTTCAATCTTTATGCCAGAAATACATAATTGCGATAGCCTTGCACTGCTTTGAAGCTGTGAAAGATGAATTCTTACCTTTGTTCCTTTTCAAATAATTTTGGCTAGTGATTTCTGGGTGTTTTGAAATGGGTATTAGTATGTGTTAATTTACCTTTCTTCTGACTAAATACTCAACAGGAAGTAATTTGAAAGAGGATAGCTTTATTATGTTTCGAAGGTCAACAGTAGAGAGAGAACCCATACCAATGTGAGTATTTTGTGACTGTGGTAACAGACATATCAAGCAGCTTCCTGGAATCTGGGAAGTTCAGGAAGCAGAATGGAGAGCTATGAATACACAGCTTGCTTTTCCTTTTTCCCTTTTTATTCCCCTCAGACACCCAGATCATGAAATAATGCTGTTCACATTCAAGATGGATCTTTGTACTCCTCATTTATTTATTTTCTGGAAACGTTACCACAAATACAACAATAGCTATGTCACCTAGGTGACTGTAGACCCAATATGGTGACAGTACAAATTAAACATTACAATACACCTTGGAAATTGTGTGTTGCAAAGTTAATATCCAGTATCTTATTAATTTGGAATATTTTGAATATTTGGAAGTGGAATCTTGGGAGGTGATTAGAGTGGATGGAGTCAGGAGGCAGAAGCCTCTATAATCCTATTATTGTCTTTGTAAGACGGGAGCATCTTGGTCTAGCCTGCCTGGTTTGACACATTTTGCCATATTATGAAGGGGTAAGAAAGTACTCACTAGATGTCCAGCAGATGCTGGTATTCTGCTCTCGGAAAATATAGACTCAATATATGAAAACAAACAATTAGTCATTTCCCTTCTTTGATGATGTTGGAGAATGAACCAGGGAATGTGCATGATATTACTGAGCTATGTCTCTAGTCTAAATTTCTATTTGCTATAATTTATCTCAGCCCAGAGGCTTGCTAATGATAAGATAAAGTAGACCCAAAATGTTCTCTCACTTAATTTTCATTAAAATGAACTTAGAAGAGGAAAAATATTAAGAAATGTAAAGAATAACTTAAGGTCAAGTAGCTGGTAACTGGTCAAAGGGGGACTACCACAAAGTGTGGAAAGTCACATTTTCCAGAGTAGCACACATTGAAATGATGTGAGAGTGATGTGTGACAGAGGCTCAGAGGCAGAACCATTTCTCTAATTAAGAAGCTCACAGATGAATGGAGTGTAGTTCTGAAACTTTACTTCAGCCTATCCTCATAGGAATACTCATCATCCCTTAATGTTGGAATATAAATGGATTCTCAGATATTTTAAGCTTACCTCTAAGGAAGGCCATACCTGAAAACCTTGATGTTTTATAATCAGAGGGTCTGTTTAATCTTTGCTTGGTTATAACAATTGTGCATGTTATTACCAAGTCAATAACAATTCTATCATATTCAAAATAACCCTCTTTTATTCTTGATGCTCATCAAAGAATATTTGTTTTAGCAAAATTAAATGCCTGTGTTGGAAGTGCAACCAAAGAACTATTCTCTCAAAAATTTAAAAGATATCTAAATTTCAAGGTCTTATTGGGTTTTATGTGTTTCAGACTTTATTTCTCTCACTATAAACAGGACCAAGTCGTCTCACTGTGTAAAAATTATCAATTTACAACATATCAAAACTCGAAGCAAAAAAACAAAGTAAACAAAACAAAACAAAACAAAAGAACCAAACAAAACCTAACCAATCAAACAAACACAAACCCACACTTCTGGACACCAAATAGAACAAAACTGTTCTTGATTTGAAAGTTTATTATTCAGATTCTAAGAGGTAGTTTATCTGGAAATGAAGACCTCTACCTGTATGGGATATAAGGTCTGTATTTTGAATCAGTATTTTCAACAGTAATTATTAGACTCTTCCATGAAAAATAATATCTGAATGGGTGGAAGGAACATGGATTGTGAAACTCTTTGCTAATCTGCTTGAACTGTTTATAGTATTATAGCAAGTATCAGGTAGAATGTGGTTGGTAAATGTGAAAGATGTTTTAAATATATAAGCTGAATAAAAACCTAAGCAATTCTTGGTAAAAAGCATGAGTAATGTTTATAATCTTTGAATGAATATAGTTATGTGACATATTGGGTACAGAAGTAGGGAAAATACCAGTGATTTCATGCCTTGGAGATTGCATTTAGCATGTATATTCCAGAGCACATCAATATAAGGTATAGGAGAAATCATGTTCGTGTTTCGTTTACTCCTTAGATACCGGGTTTCTTTCTGTACCTATGGCTGTCCTGGAACTCACTCTGTAAAACAGGCTGGCCTCAAACTACAGATCTACCTGCTTCTGCCCCTAGAATGTTGAGACTACAGTTGTGTGCCACCATACCATTGCTGGAATGCATTATCTAATTCAGATCATATACCCTAGGTTCAATTGACATAAGGGTTAAAAAAATCCATTATTATTATGGGTTCATCAGGTCTGTCTGTCTACCAGTAACAGAAATTAGCACAGAACAACAGAGAGAAAATATGGAGCTGAGTCCCATGAAAAAGAGTATTGGAAGCAGCATGGTGGCAAGTAGAGTTTAGTTTGTTTCCAGGATTTCTCATGACTTCTTCCTCTGATTCTCTGTGAAATTGATTTCTCTTCTTGTCAAGCTACCTCACAAACCTATATTAATAATAACAGAAGAAAATGGGTAGTTTCTTACTGAGGACCATACAGGAAGAATGACAAATGACCTTAGAACTCATGGAATGTTGCGCACTAGTTAGCACAGCTGTAATGGGCTCACCTTGGTGAGTTAAGAACCTGAGGACCATTTGTCTGGAGGACTTCATACTATTACAGAGTTCTTTACTTGTTAAGCTCACTCCCCTCTTTTTTTCTCTTTCTTTTCTTTAGATATTTTCTTTATTTACATGCCATATGATTTTTCCTTTTCCAGATTCCCCTCAAGAAAATAAAACAAAACAAAACAAAAAACAAAAAACAACAAGAACAAACCCCTGTTGCCTCCTCCTCCCCATGCCTGCCACCCCACCCTCTCCCACTTATTGACCCTGGCATTCCCAACTACACTGGGGCACAAAACCTTCACAGGGCCAAGGGCCTCTCTTCCCATTGATGATCGACTATGCAATCTTCTACTATACACATGCTACCAAAACAATCAGTCCCAACATGTATAGTCCTTGGTTGGTGGTTGAGACCCAGGGAGCTCTGGTGGTACTAGTTAGTTCATATTGTTGTTCATCCTAAGGGGCTGCAAACCCTTCAGCTTCTTTGGTCCTTTCTCTAACTCCTTCATTGGGGACCCTGTTCTCAGTTCAATGGATGGCTGTGAGCCTCTACATCTGTATTAGTCAGATACTGTCAGAGCCTCTCAGGAGATAGCTATACCAGGCTGGCTTGTCCTTCCTTCAGTCTCTGCTCCATAGTTAGTCTCTGCAACTCCTTCCATGTGTATTTTGTTCCCCCTTTTAAGAAGGAATGAAATGTCCACATTTTGGTCTTCCTTCTTCTTTATTTTATTTTATTTTATTGTGTGTATGGTAGAAGAGGGAAAATGGCTTAAAAGGGAGGGAGGGCTGGCTTCCCATGCTGGAATGAATGATCCATGACTTGGGAAGGAAGGCAAGCATCCAGTTGGTCCAAACGGGCCAGTATGTAGCCGAGGTACTTTATCGAAAAGACTTTGGTTCTAGCCTCCCATTTGATTCTCAAAGGGCCATCTGGGAACCCTGTCTCATGATGGTCTAAACCCAGTTCACGTTCCTTATTAGTGGGTGAACAATCCAATGCTTGGTGAATTCTGCTTCACAATGATAGGAAGAGCCAACATTGAAGGATCAAAAAGCGACGTCACTATAAACGCTTGGCCACCACAAGCCAGTTATCCCTGTGGTAATTTTTCTGATACCTCTGGGTCAGTGAAAAAATGATGAGGGTAGTGGTATTTCACCAGCAGCCTGCTAAGCTGGCATACCCCACCCTGACCCCTCGTGGGAATGGGGGGTGGGCTGCCGAGGGCCTCCCACTTATTCTACACCTCTCATGTCTCTTCACTGTGCCAGACTACAGTCAAGCTCAACAGGGTCTTCTTTCCCTGCTGATTCGGTCAAGCCCCCGTTGCCTTGGCTGTGGTTTCGCTGTATAGCAGATAGGGACAGTGGGAATCCTGCCTTCCTTCTTCTTGAGTTTCTTGTGGTTTGTGGGTTGTTCTTCCTGTATTCCAAACTTCTGGGCTAATAACCACTTATCAGAGAGTGGATACCATGTGTGTTCTTTTGTGATTGGGTTACCTCACTCAGGATGATATTCTCCAGATCCATCCATTTCTCTAAGATTTTCATAAATTCATTGTTTTTAATAGCTGAGTAGTACTCCATTGTGTAGATGTACCACAATTTCTATATCCATTCCTCTGCTGAGGGACATCTGGGTTGTTTCCAGTTTCTGGCTATTATAAATAAGGCTGCTATGAACATGGTGGAGCATGTGTCCTTATTACATGTTGGAGCATCTTCTGGGTATATGCCCAGGAGTAGTAGAGCTGGGTCCTCCAGTAGAACTATGTCCAATTTCCAGAGGAACCGCCAAACTGATTTCCAGAGTAGTTGTACCAGCTTGCAGTCCCACCAGCAATGAAGGAGTGTTTCTCTTTCTCTACAACCTCAGAAACTGAAGATACTCTACCCAATTCTTTCTATGAAGCCACAATTACTCTTATATCTAAACCACACAAAGACCTAACAAGGAAAGAAAACCAGACCAATTTCCCTTATGAATATAGATGCAAAAACACTCAATAAAATTCTTGCAAACCAAATCCAAGTACACATCAAAACGATCATTCACCATGATCAAGTAGGCTTTATCCTAGGGATGCAGGGATGGTTCAATATTCCGAAATCCATCAACATAATTCACTATATAAACAAACTCAAAGGAAAAAAAATATACTCACCTCATTAGATGCTGAGAAAGCATTTGACAAAATACAACATCCTTTCTTGAAAAAAGTCTTGGTAAGATCAGGAATTCAAGGCCCATATTTAAACATAGTAAAAGCAATATACAGCAAACCAGTAGCCAACATCAAACTAAATGGAGAGAAACTTGAAGCAATCACACTAAAATCAGGGACTAGACAAGGCTCTGCACTCTCTCCCTATCTATTCAATATTGTACTAGAAGTTCTAGCCAGAGCAATTAGGCAACAAAAGGAGATCAAAGGGATATGAATTGGGAAGGAAGAAGTCAAATAATCACTATATGCTGATGATATGATAGTATACTTAAGTAACCCTAAAAATTCCACCAGAGAGCTCCTAAACCTGATAAACAACTTCAGCAAAGTAGCTGGATACAAAATTAACTCAAGCAAATCAGAGGCCTTCCTCTACACAAAGGATAAACAGGTGGAGAAAGAAATTAAGGAAACAACGCCCTTCACAATAGTTACAAATAACATAAAATACCTTGGTGTAACTCTAACTAAGCAAGTAAAAGATCTGTTTGACAAGAACTTTAAGTTTCTGAAGAAGGAAATGGAAGAAGATCTCAGAAGATGGAAAGATCTCCCATGCTCGTGGATTGGCAGGATTAATATAGTAAAAATGGCCATCTTACCGAAGGCAATCAACAGATTCAATGCAATCCCCATCAAAATTCCAACTCAATTCTTCACAGACTTAGAAAGAGCAATTTGCAAATTCATCTAGAACAACAAAAAGCCAGGATAGCCAAAACTATTCTCAACAATAAAGGAACACAATCCTGGACCGTAAGCTGTACTACAGAGCAATTGTGATAAAAATTACATGGTATTGGTACAGTGACAGGCAGGTAGATCAATGGAACAGAATTGAAGACCCAGAAATGAACCCAGAAACCTATGGCCGCTTGATCTTTGACGAAGAAGCTAAAACCATCCATTGGAAAAAAGACTGTATTTTCAACAAATAGTACTGGCTCAACTGGTGGTTAGAAAAATGCAAATGGATCCATTTCTATCTCCTTGTACAAATCTCAAGTCCAAATGGATCATGGACCTCCACATCAAACCAGATACACTGAAACTAATGGTAAAGAAAGTGAGGAAGAACCTTGAGCACATAGGCACAGGGGAAAATTTCCTGAACAGAACTCCAATAGCTTATGCTCTAAGATCAAGAATTGACAAATGGGACCTCATAAAGCTGCAAAGCTTCTGTAAGGCAAAAGACACTGTCAATAGGACAAAATGGCAACCAAAAATTTGGGAAAAGATCTTTATCAATTCTAAATATGATACAGGGCTAAAATCCAATGTATACAAAGAACTAAAGAAGTTAGACTCCAGAGAACCAAATAACCTTATTAAAAAATGGGGTACAGAGCTAAACAAAGAATTCTCAACTGATGAATATTGAACAGCTGAGAAGCACCTAAAGAAATGTTCAACATCCTTAGTCATCAGGGAAATACAAATCAAAACAACCCTGAGATTCCACCTCACACCAGTCAGATTGGCTAAGATTAAAAAGCTCACTCCCCTCTTAATCTAAGAATTGTATGAAAACTCAAAGGGCCTTTCAGCCCCTTACTTGTACTATCTCTGGCACAACAATAGTGCTTGATCTCTTTAAGCCATTGCTGCTGTATTGCAATACAGCAATACATTAATGATGCAATCACCATGCTTGAAAAGAACTTACAAGTGTAGATTGCCAGCTATGACCACTATCCTTAGAAGCATTTGAAAAAATACAATTGTTAGGAAAGCTAGGTTAAGATCTTTTTGCTACTGCTTCTGATAGAGAAAAATTTAGGGAACAATTAGAAGTTCAAAAGGCACATTTTTTTT
>JADRCD010140236.1:0-25090 GCA_019843815.1 Montemys delectorum | reverse complement strand
GTGTGTGTGTGTGTGTGTGTGTGTGTGTGTGTGTAGGGAACCTGTTTTTACTAAGGATCTTGTATATAAGAGATTTTTTAAAAGTGATTCATCTATGACATATGAACCATCTTCTTCCTTTTGAGCTGGTAAGAGCTGGAGTGTGCACACTTGTAGGGAAAGAGCAGGCCTCGCTGGGCAGCAAATGCACACAGGGTGATATGGGATAAAAACAAATTATGCAGAAATACGAGAATGGATGGTGCCCATTATTGCAGCACATGTCTTACACCCATTTTCAACAGTGCTGAATACAGAATATGAAGAAGGCCTTTCAAATGTCCCCCCCCCCCACCGCCTCCAGCATTAAGCCGCTCTGAATTTCCCTTGGCAGTGAAGCATTAAAGATATAGTGTTACCCTGGAAATATAAATTATTAATATATTCAACATTTTTGTCACTTCTCAACTGTTAACCAAATTAGACAAAACTTTCTTTTGCTAAGTAGATTTTCTCTTTAGGCTTAGCTTTGGGAGTGTCATAGGGCCACCGCAGTTTTAAAAAGAGAGAGAGAGTCATTTACATATAATTTTGCAAACTTCCACTGGTCCATGACAGTCTTTGTACCTCAAATGTTGGTATTCGAGATTTTTTTTTTCTTTCCTTCTTATGTAACTGTGGAGGATAAAAGCCTGCTTTGGATTTACAATGACTTTAGGATAAAAGTCTCTCTCTCTCTCTCTCTCTCTCTGTGTGTGTGTGTGTGTGTGTGTGTGTGTGTGTGTGTGTGTGTGTGTGTGTTGTCTTTCTTTTTCTGAAAATTTCATGCAAAGTCCCAATTCTTTAGGCTTCTCCAAAAGTCAATTGTAGAATATTGCATCTTCGCAATAGGCTGAAAACATCACTACAATGTAGAATGAATTCCCCTTGTGTGGTGACTTTAGGGCGCTCTATCACACTTCTTTTTCTGATCACATACTCCCCCCAGCTTCTGCACTGCAGACCCATCCCCTTCCAACTCTAACCCCCTCTGTCTGAGTTTCTTAGCTCAATCCTTCTACTCTTTCTTTAAGTAAGTTGTATAGTAATCATTTCCAAGAGAGGCCCAACCAAACTCAGAAATAACAAAAAACAAAAACCCCGTGGGTTTGGTTGGAGGTAAGCCATTGTGACGCCTCTGAAAGGGGGAACCTCTTGTTCCTTGGGCTTCATCCTTGAGTGGGCAAGAATAAACATAATCATCCCCATGAAATCAAAGATTTTTCTCCAGAGGCTGGAGGAACAAAGCTCATGGCTGGTGCTTTGGGCGGTCCCGTGGCTGTGAAGGCGCCCCAGCCACCCTGCAGAAAGGGTGGTAAATACAGAGCTCACTTGTGCTTCCAAGCATTATTGAACAAAGACAGCCCCATGTATAGTGCGGGAGCCCCTCTAGTCTGGGCTGCTGGATGTCAGGAAAGAAAGGTGGAGGAAATGGCCTCAAAGATAGGGACTTCTCTTGTTTGGGTTTTGAATGAGTGAGATGATGAAGTATATAGCAAGCCAAAATTAAAAAAAAAATAGTAAGTTAGCCAGTTGATAGATAATAGAACACAGATAAATAGATAGATAGATAGATAGATAGATAGATAGATAGATAGATAGCAAGCATAGCATAGCATTATTAACTCAGGTACTCACAACAACTAGGGAAACTGATAGAAAATTCTTAGAAACTGGTAATGGATGTCTATACAGAGTCATACACCAAGAATACAGTGTGTGTGAATCTTCCATGCATCAGGAGCTTGATCGGTATTTGTGGAATGACTGAAGGAACGAACTGCCTGGTAGAGGGGAATCTCTTAGCACTCTGAATCAGAGCCTCTCAAATGTCTCACATGTACATCCATCTAGGCATCTGTGGAATGATCTACATGCACGCTGAAGGTTATCAGAGAGGGCAAACAATTACTCTGATTTTTTTTTTTCCTACCTGTATTCTGACAGGAGGAGACGATGCCTGCCTGCCTTGCTTGGTTAAGGTAGTTAGCTCTTCCTGTAAGCTTAGATATCAGCACAGATAGCAGCTCCAGAACTCAGGTTCAGAACCAGCCTCCCGGGATCCTGTCCTCTTGTGTGGAACAGCTACGAGGCTGAACTGACCCCAACTTGGCCCTTATTTCTGCTCCATTAGGTACTCAGAGGCTACTGTCTGGAGCCAGTCTCTAAATGTACACAGCACTATGGCTTCAGTAGGATGCTTAGGCTGTGTGTGTGTGTGTGTGCTGCCTAGTCTGTGGCGTAGAATACCCAGCATGCACCTCTCATCATGTCGCTGTTATAACTTGAATCTGAAATGCAGTACACATACCCAGTCCTCAGCCCGGGTTGCCGTTTTTATTTTGAAAGGCTGTAGAACCTTTGAGAGATGGGCTCAGCTGAAGGAGGTAGGTTACTGGGGGGCGGGTCTTTAGGATATGGTAACCTCCCCTACTTTTTATCTTGCGCTCTGTTTCCCAGTCTACCATGATGTGAACAGCTCCAGCCACATACTCCCTCCCACGATCATGATTCAGGCCCCTCCACCCTGCCCCACCCTCCTGCCACAGTGAGCTGAACTAAATCTTACCCCCCTTAAGTTACTTCTGCCCTCTATGGTGGCCACAGAGACACAAAGGGAACTAACATGATTTCTACCAAGACTGAGAGGGTCAGTATATACAAAATGCCCTAGACAGCATTAAAGATGTAGTAGACATTCAATAAATGTTAGCTATTGCTGCTGGCTTTTCCACCTGTGCCCCTGTACCTGAATAAAAACTCAAAGGTTTAATATTATTTACAAATGCTTAGGCTAGAAGCTAGGCTGGTTTCCCAACTAACTCTTTAAAAGAAAAAAAAAGATTTATGTATTTCTTTTATGTGTATGAGTACATTGTAGCTGTCTTCAGACACACCAGAAGAGGGCATCCGACCATTACAGATGGCTGTGAGCCACCATGTGCTTGCTAGGAACTGAACTCAGGACCTTTGGAAGAGCAGTCAGTGCTCATAACTGCTGACCCATCTCTCCACGCTCCCCCAACTAACTCTTAATTTATTATCCCTTTTATTGTAACCTGAGTTCAGCTATGTGTCTGGTTTCTTCTTTTTGGTCTTCTTGCCTTCCACTCTGCCTACTGGTTGAAATTTCCCTCCTGACTCTCAGCCAGAAGTCCCAGCTTGAAGTCTCACCTTCTAATCCGGCCTCAGTTTATTGGCCATTAGATTTTTGTGACAGGTGATTCTTCTGCACAGAACACAGAAGACTGTCCCCACAGCTGGCCACGTACTAGTCTCTTTTCTTTCTATCTCCCTCCCAAAGAATCAGAACCCTAGGGTAACCTCAAACTAGCTAACAAACGTTTCAGACAAATAGTGAAGTAAGTCTTTAGCCCCCCCTGCCCCCTGCTGTTTCTTTAACAAACCTTTTCTTTGTTTAGGGAAACCTAGGGTAGGAATCTATAAATCTACCTCATAAACAATCTTTGAGCTATGGTTGTGCACAAGTTCTAAAGGGTTAAAGTTCTCCTTTCAGCAAGAATTGGTAAAAGCTGGTAGCAAATTTAGAGTGCTATTTCTCATCCCTTAAAAATATTTTTTTTTTCTGCCAAGCCGTGGTGGCGCACACCTTTAGTCCCAGCACTTGGGAGGCAGAGGCAGGTGGATTTCTGAGTCGAGGCCAGCCTGGTCTACAGAGTGAGTTCCAGGACAGCCAGGGCTACACAGAGAAACCCTGTCTCGAAAAAAAAACTTAAAAAAAAAAAAGAATATTTTGTTCTGCTGGATGTGGTGACATGCCACGCCTACTCACTCAGAGGCAGAGACAGGTCGATTTCTGAGTTGGAGGCCAGCCTGGTCTACAGAACAAGTAACAGAACATCCAGGGCTACACAAAGAAACCCTATCTCAAAAAATTTTTTCTCCAGGTTTCTTACATGTTTTATACATAAAATTCTACATGAGGTTGGAGAGATGGCTTGGTGGGTAAAAGTACTGACTGCTCTTCCAGAGGTCATGAGTTCAATTCCCAGCAACCATGTGGTGGCTTACAATCATCTGTAATGGGATCTGATGCCCTCTTCTGGTGTGTCTGAAGACAACAACAGTGTACTGGCATACATAAAATAACTAAATAATTTTTTTAAAAAATTCTACATGAATACAGAATATTGTGTGGCATCTCAATAAATGTGTACATTGTATAATGATTAGTCATGGTAGTTGATATGGCCATCATTTTAAACATTTATATTTTTAAATATTTTTTTAAATTTTTATTATTATTATTTTTTTATGTATGAGTACACTGTCTCTGTCTTCAGACACCAGAAGAGGGCATCAGATTCCATTACAAATGGTTGTGAGCCACCACATGGTTGCTGGGGATTGAACTCAGGACCTCTGGAAGCGCAGTCGGTGCTCTTAACCACTGAGCCATCTCTCCAGCCCCTTTTAAATATTTTTGTTTGATGCATAGTAATTTACATATTTATGTTCATAAATGTGACATTTGAATACACCTATGTGGTGCATAACTGTGAAGAGCGAATGAAGTCCTGAGCAAATGTGTATTATTTGCAAGAGCACAGCCATGTCAAGGACTACAATGTCTCAGACCGGCCTTCCCCTGGTCCACGTACAGACCTTGAGGAACCATTGACCTTTAACTAAAACCAATAACTTTGGTAACTATCAACTACAGTTTCCTCTGCTCAGACAACTGCAACCTGAGACCTCCTACTGAGACTAGCTAACAGGACCCAGCTATAAATAATCAACCTACTTTAGTGGTTTATAACCAACAGTAGATAGTAAACATACTGAGTTTCCCAGGCTGCTGGTGTGAGTCCATCAGAGCGCAGAGCTCACCTAATCTTGGTAGGAGCAGTCTCTGCAGGGGAGGAGTCTTCAGGCAGTAAACGTCCAGGATGAAAAAGCTATAGTGGACATTTTGTATCCATGGTCACCATCCACGCATAGATCCAAAGAAGGGCTTTGCTATCCCCCTGAGCCTTAGCTGAAGAAAGTTTTGCCACTTTTGTGTGCATGAGGCAGTGTGATCCTTGGCAAGGCCACGCCCATGTGAAGCAATAAACATCGCCACTGGACTGCACGTGCTTCCTATAGCTGCTCGTATTAGGGGTCAATCTGCCTCCAGCCAAGCAAATATTCTTTCCTAGGCAGGGTACAATACTGTAGTTTCTACTGTGCTTTTAATGAATACATAAATTTGATTCTGAAATGAATCTCTTCAAGCCCACTGTCCTATTTGTTGAATTCCATCCCATACCAAATCACAAAATGGACATTTTTTGGGGAGGGGGTCTCTTCCTAACACTTTTATCTAGATCTAAAATGGTTCTGAGCACAGAGGAGGAAATGAGTTTTATATATTGGGTCAGTGTAAACCAGAAACTGTAGTTTTTGGCTTACTGTAGCTAAGATTAGAGATCTACCTCCAAGCCTGTGTGCCCTGAGCAATAGAGGCTTTGGAGAGCCGTGTGTGTGTGTGTGTGTGTGTGTGTGTGTGTGTGTGTGTGTGTCCACATGCAGGTTTTCAGTCAATGTATACATGGACAGAAACGCTGGAGACAGAGGAAGCAATCACCCATTGAAAGCAATAGCTGGGTTGAGTTTAAGAGTCATAGAAGAGACAGCAGATGCTGGAGAGGTTGTGGAGAAAGGGGAACACTACTTCATTGCTGGTAGGATTGCAAACTGGTACAACCACTCTGGAAATCAGTATGGCGGTTCCTCCGGAAATTGGACATAGTTCTACCAGAGGACCCAGCTATACCACTCCTGGGCATATACCCAAAAGCTGCTCCAACAGGTAATAAGGACACATGTTCCACCATGTTCATAGCAGCCTTATTTATAATAGCCAGAAACTGGAAACAACTCAGATGTCCCTCAACAGAGGAATGGATACAGAAATTGTGGTACATCTACACAATGGAGTACTACTCAGCTATTAAAAACAATGAATTTATGAAATTCTTAGGGAAATGGATGGATCTGGAGAGTATCATCCTGAGTGAGGTAACCCAATCACAAAGAACACACATGGTATGCATTCTCTGATAAGTGGTTATTAGCTGAGAAGTTTGGAATACAGGAAGAACAACCCACAAACCACAAGAAACTCAAGAAGAAGGAAGACCAAAAGGTGGACATTTCATTCCTTCTTAAAAAGAGGAACCAAATACCCATGGAAGGAGTTGCAGAGATTAACTATGGAGCAGAGACTGAAGGAAGGACAAGCCAGCCAAAATATAGCTATCTCCTGAGAGGTTCTGGCAATGCTTGACTAATACAGAAGTAGAGGCTCACAGCCATCCATTGAACTGAGTACAGGGTCACCAATGAAGGAGTTAGAGAAAGGACCCATGGAGCTGAAGGGCTTGCAGCCCCCTAGGACAAACAACAATATGAACTAACTAGTACCATCAGAGCTCCCAGGGACTCAATCACCAACCAAGGACTATACATGGTGGGATTGATTGTTCTGGCAGCATGTGTATAGTATGCAAATTTGATCATCTATAGAAAGACAGGACCTCCGCCCAGTGAAAGTTCTGTGCCCCAGTGTAGGGGAATGCCAGGGGCAATAAGTGGGAGAGGGTGGGGTGGCAAGCATGGGGAGGAGGGAGGCAACAGGGGTTTGTTCTTGTTTTTGTTTGTTTGTTTGTTTGTTTGTTTTTTGGAAGGGAAACTGGGACAGGAGAAATTTACATGTAAATAAAGAAAATACCTAAAAAAAAAAAAAAGTCATAGAAGAGACCCGAAGACCCAGCTAAGAGCAACAGGCATTATTGTTGACACACATCTACATGGCACAAACGTTTTTTTGAAGAGGCCTTGGTAGAGCTGAGAGTAAGGAGGAGCCAACACCCTCTGAGATGGTCTCCATATCTCCCCAACCCAGCATATTGTTTGGGGCTGTCGGACATCATCAGTTTATTTATCTCACAAGAGCCCTTAAAGTGGATTTTATCACCTGCACTTTGCTGCCGATGGCTAGCTCAGAGAGCTGATCTAAAGATGATGAGCATTTCATGGAAGAATTTTAATTTGAATGAGAGTCTGCTACTTGCCCGTTCACTGGGCTTCCTTCTACATCGTATGTGCACACGTTCTTAGCTGTTTTTTTTTTTTAAAATATAGAATCTTCTTTATGTTGTGTAAAACTATGGTTTGCCATGACTTCAACATGGGACAACTGAATCTCAGTGTACATACAATAGAAAATGCAATCTCTCTGTTTTTTGTATTTGAACATACTATGTAAAACTAAAACATCAATAACAATAACAACAACAACAACAACCACACACACATATAAATTTCTAAACTTGAAAACAAATGGCAGGGACCATCTATAGGAGTGGGAATAACCCAGAACTGAGCCACAGATGAAAGGCCTTTAGGCAACGATTAAAATCAATCTTTATCAAACTCATGTTTGACTGGGAAATGTCTAATAATGATTTGAGGAATGTAGATTACGCATACCTAACAATAAAGATCAGACATAAAGCAAATTGCAGCACTGAATTGTAGGGTAAGATCGCATGGTAGACTAGCGAATCAAGATAATAAATGCCTAAGAAGTCAACACTCAAGGGCTGAGGAGGTAGTTCGGTTGTCAGAGTTCTTGTGCAGAGTCCTGGATTTGATCCCCATCAGTGCATAAGAACCAGGTCTGGTGGGCACTCGGCCTTAATCCCAGCACTCTGGGGATGGTGAGGAGAGGCCCTCGGTCCTGTGAAGGTTCTGTGCCCCAGTGTAGGGGAATGCCAGGGCCAATAAGTGGGAGAGGGTGGGGTGACAGGCATGGGGAGGGGGGAGGCAACAGGAGTTTGTTCTTGTTGTTTTTGTTTGTTTTTTTGGAGGGGAAACTGGGAAAGGAGAAATTTACATGTAAATAAAGAAAATATCTAATAAAAAAAAAAGAAATTCTGGGTCATCCTAGGCTAATGAGACCATGTTTCAAAAAAGATTTAGATGCTTAGACATGGAATCTTTTATTATTCAAACAAAAGGAAGATTAGAAAACCTCAGGGAGCAAATAAAACAGAAGGTTGCTCCTTCTGTATAGCCTGATCCCAACCACACACCCCTCTCCTAAGTACCCTATCTTTGGTTCATAGTAATCTTTTTCCTGTGCTGAAAAATTATTTTAGCATCCAAATGAATCTTTAATATATAATTTAGTTTTTTGTCTCCCTCATTCAGAAACATGTGCTGTCTTTTGGGTCAGCTTTCACCTAAGTCACCCGTCCCTTCCTTCCTTTGTGATGTTACTTTATTACATCCACTGTTCTCCTGCTTCTTATTCTCTAGAGAGTAATTTGTGTCCAGTAAAAAAAAAAAAAAAAAAAACAGTCGTCATGTTCTTTCATTGTTAGCATTTGTATTGTAGGTCCATGACGATTTTATGTGTGAGCTAAAACAAAAGAGGAAATTTGTTAAAATCTTAGGAATGAAGAATGAAGAATTTGGTGTGAGAAAAATAGATCCAATTACAAAAGTGTTAAGAAACAGTATAGCATTCAGTGTTAAACATCAAATAGACACTGAAGAAGTAGATGTCCACTTTTGAAGCACTTTTTATCCCTAAGATGCATCCTTTCTGCCACTAGATATCAATAAGCATGATTCCACTTTCCAGCTCTACAAACTTGACTGTCCTGGGTACTTCACTTAGGTGGATCCGTCAATATGTACTTTTTGACAACTGGTGTGGTATCTTCAAACTTCCTCTAGGTGTTAATGTGTCAGAATTTACTTCCCTTTAAGGCTGAATAATATTCTGTGTTATGTATATTATACATCGTGTACATTTAGCCCTCTATTGAAAGAGGAATTGATTGAACGCCATTTTGGCTAATGCTGCGGTGAACACAGCTGTAGGAACGACTGCTGAGATCTCTGCTCCCAGTGATTGTGAGTGTGTGTGCAGGGTGGAGTTGCTGGATCAGATGAGTAATTCTGTGTTTAAGTTTTTGAGGATCTATCCATTCCAGTTTCCACAGGGGATACACCCCATTATATTCACACCGCCATCAAAGAGAATTCCATTTTCTCTCCGTCCTTGCCGACAGGATGAACAGTTGTTTTGCCTTTCTCCTTTCCCTTTGGGGTTCCCTTTGGAAATTTTGAGAAAGTCACCTCATTTGTTTTAGTTCATCTCCCTTTCTGTAGTTTTTAAAATATTGATTCTAATGTGTGTGGGATCATACCTCATGTAGTTTGGCTTGCATTTCCTCCATGCACATCAATATTCAATGGATGTTTCCATGCAGTTAGTCATCATTTGTGTATCATTGGAGCTATAGCTGTTGATATTTCAAATATCAATGCTCCGCCAGATACCTGATTTGTAAATGCTTTCTCTATTCTATCAAATATTCTCACTCTACCCTTGATACTCGAAAGTTTTAATTTTGATAAAATTCCCGTTGCCTATCTTTTTCTTTCATTAATTGGATTTTTAGTGTCACATGCAAGAACTACTTTCATTTCTAACTAACTATATATATAGTTATCATATATATATATATATTTAAGATGTTTGAGAAAAATAGAGCAAACACAACATAAATGTTACAATGGAATTATATATAGATAAAACGTTCTTCTAACTTTTTACAGAAAAAAAATTAACTGATTAAAAACACACCTTCAACATTGCTGTCGGTCCACTTCAGGCCAGGTGAACTTGTTTGACTTCATTCTTTACCAGCAATTTATTTAAGCACTAGTTCAGTTAGAACGCTGAGAGCCCCTCCCCTCGCGTCTGAGTCTATAAACCTATAAACCTGAAGAGCAGCGAAGCAATCTGCAGCTTAGACCAAGCAAACCCACAAGGGATTCTGTAAGCACCCTTTGGAACGTGTGCTTCTGCGAATTCGAATCGCAGGGACGTGTAGAGTCAGCCAAGAAGCAGCAGGGGGCGCTCGTGAGGTTTTGCGTCGCTGTTGCTAAGCATTCTCCCACGTCAGAACACTAAACTGTATAAAGCTAAGGGAAGAGGGGAAAGGCAAATTAGAAAACGAAAACTATAATGAGAGGAGAAAATGGCTAAGATCGAGTTCGTAATAAAAGCAGTACAACTAGTCGCCCACACCCACCAGCCCATCTCTCAGGGATTCTTTTTCTGCTGCTGCTGCTGTGTGTGTTTAAACACCTGCCTCACCTCCCACACATAATTCATTCCTTGGTTCCCCAGATCCATCATTGATCCCAATTCTAAGGTATTTCTCATGTGTTGAACTAGGCTGTCTGCTAACTTAACTTTAAAACGACTGCATCTACGTTTTCTAAACATGTTTAAAAATAAGATGTGAAAGTCTTTCGGGGAAACGAAGCTCCAAGTCACAGGATAAAGGATATGGAAAATGCAATCCCTGTTCACTGACAGGAGCAGTCGGAGGCAGGAGAGCCACGCTCCTGAATTTCTGAAGTACTGTGAGAAGTCACGGTAGGTATGGGTGCAGGGATGGAGATGAAAGAGAATTTCCTGTCTGGAAAAAGTCACAGACGACAGTGTCCTGTTAGCCCTCTTCTACTTGGAACCTCACCCCGGGACAGAGGAATCAACATCTTTCTTAAGAGGCCTCTAAAGACAAAGCTCCTCCGGAGCCTGGATCACCCCAGCAGATACCTGAGCCGTTCACCAGGCTACTCTGGGCATGGCAGGTCTTGTCCTCAGGTTCCCATCCACAAAAATTCAGGAACTACAGCTGAGAGTCAAAAAGCCCATCTCTTGAAGCAGCTGTCATCTCTGCAGGGGACCTGATTTTAGCATCTGGAAAATGGGTATATTTGGGAAGGTCACCCTCACGAAGTTCAGGGTTTTGTCTTTATTTATGGTCAGTGTTTCCTCGAGACCACAGATCTCTCTGCTTGTTAGTTCAGGATGAACAGCGAACCTGTGGCTAGACTGTAGTTGTACTGGGATGTGGAAAGTTGGAATAGGCTAGAGATATGAGCACGCAGAAATACACAAACAACATGGATTTATGCCTCCAGGTTCTCTGTCGTGACTGTTTCTAGGACATTCCAGGCATTGCTGCATAGCAAAGTCTGAGTTTTCAATGAATGCCACCAAATGAACACATGCATCAATCAATGAATTGTGGCGTTCAGTTTTTTTTTTTAATTTCCTATTTGTTCTCTCAAACTAGCTCATGATTTATTCTTTATAAAGAGTACATTTAGACAGGAAATGAAATGTTAAGAAAGGTCAGCCAGCATGCTCTTACAAAAGACTTTAATCAAAATGAAGTTCTTCATTTCTTTAAAAGGACACAGCCATCTTCCTGTGTAAGGTATCAAGTTCATCTTAGGTGAATCTTCAAGTTATTTTCCCACTACCTGATGCTTTTAATAGTCAAATTTTGAAAATTATATGAAGTTATTTTAGGAATGAATAAAGAAGGCTTTGACTTATTTTCTAAGTAACCTGGTTTTAATATATGGGGTCTCAGAAATAGACACAAATGTTGGTTTAGGTTTTGTAATATACTAAACTTGACTGGGAACCTGGATGATTGTTACAACTGATGAGATACTTCTCAAGGGATGATGGAGCAACAGTAACTCGACATGGGAGCTTATGAGGCCCGGAGAGATTATCCAACTAAGAGTTAAAACAGGGAAGGTTAGAGCTGAATGTTACCGGCTCTCTAGGTCTTAATTTACTCTTTAGTAAATAAAATAAGGGGTTTAGCAGATGCGCAGCTTGGTCCTCATGTGGATCCGGAGCATGGACTATCCCAAAGCTATTGGCTGAATGTGCGGTGGGATATGGTCTTCTAGCTGCTGCCTTGTCTCGCCTCAGTGGGAGAAGATACACCTAGCCTCAGACTTGATGTGTGTGTTTGTGGAATATCCAGGGGGCTCCCACCTGCACAGAGGAGGAGGGGAGAGGGGAGAGGGGAAAGAGTGTGAGAGGGGATGACTGGTAGGGGGACAGTGAGCGGGATGTGAAGTGAATAAGTAAAAAATAATTAATAAATTCATTTTTAAAAATAAGGGGTTTAAGTTCCATGACTCTAAATTTAATACCCTGGGACTCTGCTAGGGCAAGCATTCACCTTAGAAGCTCTGTTAGACCACGTGGAACATGGAAAACACAGTTTAAAGCATCTACGATGATAACTTATATTTATTTATTGTCATCTATTCATCTTGAAGACATGATCTCACTCTGTGAGAGAAGAGCCCCAGAGGTGTGGTCCTCAGTTCTGCCTCCCAAGTGTTAGGATTGTGAGCACGCACCACTGTGCCTGTCCCTGTGAAGTTAGAACTGAATATATTCTTCTAGGTGGGCTAAGTCTTCTAAAGAAGCTGGGGTGGGGATGGAGGAGTATCCCTTGGTGACAGATAAGCAAGAAGTTAATAAAAATGGGCCATCGGTACATGCCGGATAAACAGCTCTTAACCGTAAAAGTGTAACACCTATGGGCCAATAGACGTGTCCTGTTGGCATATCGAAATATTTATATACTTAATAATGTTATACTTAATAAAAGTAGCCTCTGCCAGAGTCCTTTCATGTCACAGGACCTTTCCCTGTCCAATTATGTTAGTGTAGAGGAGGTCTGTGATTGGACAGGGAAAGAGAGGAGGAGCTAAGAGTTGTAGAGACAGAGAGAGTCTCAAGGTAGGAGGGAAGGAAAATGGCCGAGGAAGTGAACCCGCGTGGTGTTTACCTTACGATACCAGTAGTTGTGGTATCATAAGGTTAGATTAATCAGGACAAAGCTTTTATCATTATCATTTGGCTCTGAAATTATTGTGTTGGCATCTTGCTGGGCAGTGATGGCACATGCCTTTATTCCCAGCACTTGGAAGGCACGCGGATTTCTAAGTTCGAGGCCAGCCTGGTCTACAGAGTGAGTTTCAGGACAGCCAGGGCTACACAAAGAAACTCTGTCTCGAAAAACAAACAAACAAACAAACAAACAACAACAAAAAGTAAATTGTGATATTACTGATACATAAATCTGATTGACTAATAAAGCTTTAAGAGTCTTGACTTTACCAGGTTACTGGGTATTGTGATATGCAACCGCAAGGTTGGCAGTTTCGTCTAGTTACTGGAATGTGGGATCGCCCACTACATGGGTTTATGGCTGAGGAAGAACTAGCAGCACCAGGGACAAGCGAGCCAGATGCCTGTGGGGCTAGCTGGAGAGAGTTACTGGCAGCAGCAGAAGCATGGGAATGTGGTTGGGCCCCGTGGAGAGCTGGCAGGTTCATTTTTTTAATATTTCCTGCAACACTTTCATGTGTGAAACTCTTTACCATTGGTCACACCAACCACCAAGCAAGCTGCTGCCAGCGAAATAACCGGCATAGCGGCTACCCAGCTATTTCCTTTCTCATTGTTGATCATGTCTATCACAAGGAAGAGGCCTATGTGTGCAGTCTGACCCTCACCTGGGCAGGCAGGATTCCAGCCCGTGCTTTTCAGCTTGCTGTTACTGTGACACATAATTGAGGTAAAGACGAAAGCTTAGAAAGAAAAAAGGTTTGTCTTAACTTAGAGTTTTCAGCCCATGGTTGTCGTCTCTCTGTTTTGGAGCCCATGGGGAGCAGTACATCATGCTGGAGGCACAGGATAGAGTAAGGTGCTCATGGCTTAGGGACCAGGGTAAACAGTGATGGTGGCCTTCAGCCACCTAATTCCCCCTTGCTAGATGTCACCTCTTAAAGGTTCCAAACACACCCCAATAGTGCCATCAGCTAATGACCAGGGCTCAGAGTAAAGGCCTATGAAGTTCATTCAAGTCCCAAACTGCAACGTAGTCTGTGCACACACACACTGTTCCCTTGTCACTATGGCCTCCAAAGTATAGAAGAAGCTGCTGCTGTGACAAAGGTCAGGTCTTTCCTCACCCACCTCCCCCTTTGGAAGGTGTGAAGTGGAAACTTCTAGTCTCTTGGGAAAGTTAGTTACATCAAATGATAGTTTGCTGGGGCCCACAGGTGAAAGGATGTCTTGCTAAAACAGACACGTGAAAGAGTGTTTTCCTGAAGCAGACTCAGGGGAAGGGATGTCTTTTGCTGGAGCAGACACAAGAAAGCACCTGTGACGAAGGAGTGTAAATATGACCCGACAGAAAGTGGGAGATGAGCACTGAGCAGGTTTGCTCCACTTCACTGTCCTTCACTGAGGACAGGCATGTATTGGTTCACCACACGTAGCGTTGTTGAGGTCAACTTGTGGTATCAATACCATTGAGAGAAACTCAACCAAGGACTGATCGTGAGGTTCCTGAGGCAGTTTGCTGCTTCCGTGGCCCGATGCAGGCCCTTAGTGAGCCTTTTGGTTTCTTCAGAATTGAACTACAGCTGCTGGTTCGTGCCTGGTGTCTGCCTGCCTAGAGGAGTGGTCCACAGCTGCTGAGTGATATTTGCTGTTTGCTACAGGACTGATCCGCTGAGAAAGAAGATCAAGCTTGCCCCCAAGGAACTCTTGATAAACAGGTCCGCTTCCCCCATATCCTAATAACTTTTCTCTTCCACGACCTCTGCTGGGTGGTGGGCTATAGGAGAGGTTGAACTCTTCCTTATTAAAAGTAGGTTGCAAAAATTTTTATATGTTAGTAGGTTCTCTAGAGTAACAGAACTTATAGAATGAATTTCTCTGTCTACAAACACACACACACACACACACACACACACACACACACACACACACCACATATGCTGCAGTCCAGCTAATCCAACAATGGCCAACGGTAAACTGGAAATCCAGGCATTTATAATTGCTCAGTCCACAAAGCTGGACATCTCGGCTGTTTTTCTGTAGATGCTGGAATCTCAGAGAAGCAGCTCCAATGGCAGTGAAGGAATGGATGTGCTAGCATGGTGAGGGCAAACTTGCAAAGAATGAAAACTTCCTTTTTCCATTGTCCTCCACTATACCTCCCAAGGACAATGAGCATTATTATCTACCTTGAGAGCAGATGAAATGTTCTTGCTATTGAATTAAAAATTAGTTAATACACTAAAGGCCCTTTGAAAAGCTATATGAAAACCCACTATTGTGAGAGCTTCTTAAAATATATACATACGTAAGATGAATTTAAGTACAGTCACCATGTAATGAGGGAGACATTGCTCCAACTAAATGCCTTTTGCCAACAAGTAAACCTCCAATGCTAGAAATGAGTTATATCATTTTCAGTCATTGGCCCAAGGGACTCCACAGAAACCCCAGTCATCGCAGACTATTGCCGAGGTTGCTGGGTACCCTCCATTGCCTGACTACAAGGCCTGGTGTTGAAGACACCACTTCCTTATGTCATTGAATGTGGACAAATGGAGCTGGTGCACAACTAGAAGCTTCACCCCCGCTGACTAGCGGTTATGATGCTGGAAGGCACTTTGTATGCTACTAGGGGAGAAAATTGATGATCAGCATTATCTCAATACAAACCCTGAGACACACAACAGCAATCTGCCCGCAAGACATACCAGTGCAGTAGTGGCACAAACGTTATCGGAGTAACCAACCATTCTTTTAAATTGAATTTAAGGCCCACTCCATGAGACGGAACTCATACCTGAGACAACTTAAGTGGCCAAGAACCTGAGACTAACTAAGTCCTAGGCCTAAGGGAGAATGCACTACTGTGGAAATCAACATACAATGGTCATCAGAGAAGCGTCTCCTTGTGGTAGATGGGAATGAATACAAAGACTAACAACTAGACAATGCACAGAAAGTGAGAGGCTTCGGATAACTATGCCCTAAGTGGGATGTCTTTATTAAACCCTTCTCCTCAAGACTCAGGGATCTATGGGGAGAGGAGGTGGGAAGAGTCTGAGAGCCAGAGGTGAAAGATGATCCCAAGGAAATAACATCTTCCTCACACGGCAGGCTGATGCACATGTTAGCTCACAGAAACTGTGACAGCATGCACAAGGCCTGCATAGGTTCAAACCAGAAAAAAAAAAAAAAACTACCTGAGCACAAAGAAGGGGAAACTTGTCATCCCTAGCCAAAAAGCTCTTTGCAATAGATACCTTCTGGAAAAATCAGTTTTCTCTGATAGAGTGTGATATTGTACACAGCAACCACACTCCAACGCAGGCCCCATGCCCAAGAGTAGATACATAACGCAAAACAGATTCCATGTTTTTTGTGTGTGTGCTTTTTTGTTTGTTTGTCTGTTGTTTATTGTGGTTTTGTTTGGTTTGGTTTTTACATTTTTTTGTTTTGTTCTCTGAGAGAGGAAGAGAAAAAATACAAAGTTGGGTTTGTAGGGAGGTGGGAGTAGATTTTGGAGGAGATGGGGGAAGGGAAAGAATGTGATGAAAAGATTATATGAACAATTTTTAATTTATAAAAGTAAGTTAAAGTTCCAGGTAGGTGCAGAGCGGGAGGGTGTGGTCAGGATAGATGCATGAATGTATGAAATGGTAAAAGAATAAATATTATTCTTTGTAACTATCTGTCTGTTGTGCACAAAAGTGCAGATGTCCACAGAGCACAGGAGTGACCAATTTCCCTGGAGCTGGAGTTATAGGCAGTGTGATCCATGCAATACCGGTGCTAGGAGCTGAACTCAGGTCCCTGCAAGAGTAATATATGCTCTTAACTACTGGGCTTCTCTTCAGCCTCTAAAAATTATTCTTTTTGTTTTTAGATTTATTTATTATTATATATCAGTACACTGTAGCTATCTTCAGATGCACCAGGAGAAGGTGTCAGATCTCATTACAGATGGTCGTGAGCCACCATGTGGTTACTGGGATTTAAACTCAGGAACTTGGGAAGAGCAGTCAGTGCTCTTAACCACTGAGCCATCTCTCCAGCCCTAAAAACTATTTTTAAAAGAATAATTAAAGTAAAAAGTAAATTACATCTAACTGGACGTGGACAGACTGACACATTTTCAGGCGTTCAGGGTGTGGCTAAGAAGCGATGTGAGAAATGCAAATACCCTGCTCCTTCAGATTGGACTTTTCCAAAAACTTCTGAGGGACAGAGACACATAGAAAATAAACAGGGCCCAACCCCCTACTACTAAAGATGAGCTCCTGTAAGCTATATAGGCCCACAGAGTCTCATGTTGAGTTCGCTGAGACTGAATAGATGAATCAGAGAAGATGAGAATATCCTATATGTGTGCGAGTGTGTGTATGAGGCATGTGTAGCTGAGTATGTACAGACATGTGTGTACATGAGTGTGTATAGGCATGTATATGTGGATGAGTGTGTATAGGCAGGTGTATGTGGATGAGTATTTACAGGCATGTGTGTGTGTATAGGCATGTGCATATAGATGAGTGTGTACAGACATGTATGTGTAGATGAGTATGTATAGATATATATGTGTAAATGAGTGTATACACATATGTGTGTAAATGAGTGTATACAGGTATTGTGTGTAGATGAGTGTGTACAGGCATACGTGTGCATAGATGAGTGTGTATAGTTGTGTGTAGGAATTGAGGGATGTACATGTGTGCATGTGGAGGTCAGAGGTTACCCTCAGGTGGTGTTCCTCAGGAACCAGTATCTTGTTTCGGGAGATAAAGTCTCTTGGTTTGCCTGGGGCTTGCTGATTTGGTTTGTCAGGCCAGCCAGCAAGCCCCAGGGATTCAAGTCTCCCCAACAGTAGGATTACAAGATCATGCTTCCAGGCCCTGCTTTGTATGCGGGTGATGGGAATCAAACTCAGGCCCCAGCCATCTCTCTAGTCACTCTGGAATTTGCTGATGTTCACAGTTGATGGGATCTTTAGGCTAATGCTCATTTTCCAGGAACTGGTGTCCATTAGTTGGCTTATATTTATTCCTGTTTTCCTGACAACTCCCACTTTTTGTCTGAGGAATCAGTTATCACAAAGATACCCTTAGGACACAAGAAAATTAGAGGATAGAACTTATAACAAAGTAGAAGAGAGGTGATTTACTCTTTTGTCTACAACCAAGGAGAAAAATATTCTTAGTTTCTTTCTGCTCCTCCTATAGCAGTGTTATAATTTGTGGGAAAGTTGAAGCTAGAGCCAGGAGTTATGCATATATGGGTGTAGCTGACAGGCAGGTTATCCATCACTTATTAGTGCATGTTGGGTCACTTTCCTGATAACCCAGGCCAGTCATATTGTTTCCATTCTCAGTCCTGAGCTCCAGGGGAAATTTTAATTCTTTTTTTTTTTTTTTTCGGTTTTTCAAGACAGGGTTTCTCTGTGTAGCCCTGTAACTCACTTTGTAGACCAGGCTGGCCTTGAACTCAGAAATCTGCCTGCCTCTGTCTCCCAAGTGTTGGGATTAAAGGTGTGTGCCACCACTGCCTAGCTGGGAATTTTAATTCTTTAGAGACCATAGTTACACTAGTCTTAGAATATGGATGGGAAAGTATTTTAAAGTAAATACCATATCCATAACCTATAATCTATTCTCTAATGAGTCAGCCAGTAGTGTTCGTCTACTCATTATCTGTCAATCTACCTACCTATCATCTAATCTATCACCTACTATGTATAATTTATCTACCACATAACTATTATTTATTAACTGTTTTAGTTTTGCTTTCTGATACTGAGATAAAACACGGCACGTAAAGACAGGGAGAAAGGTTTTTTTTTTCTTCTCATAATTCTGGGTTACTGTCCATCATTGTGAGAAGGATGTGTAAGCCCAGTCACATCATAACCAAGTGGCGGTCAGAACCATAGGAAGCTTTACCAGAATTGTTGAAGGGGGGCTGGAGACACAGCTCAGCAAGTACAGGGGCTTGTCACTGAGCCTCAACACCTAAGGTAGATCCCCGGAACCCATGTGGCAGGAGAGAACTGCCTCTCACAACTTGTCTTCTGACCTCTGTATGTGTCATGGTATACCATGCACCCTCACACCCACATGCAAAATAAATAAAAATTTAAAAAATATGGGAGGGTGGACTGGGATGGGGGGGTAATAATTAGACTATTAAAAAATAAAAATAATATAAATAAATAAATAATGGAAAAAATTAGAAATAACAGTTGGAAGATGTTGAACAGCTGCTTTAAATAATCATGAGTTTTGTAATAAAAACAGAAGCGAAGACTTTAGGTCCCATTAATTCAGGCTGTTTTATTCAATCAGCTCAGGGTTTTACACATTTTTGTTTTTCCATTTACAGACCTTACATTTTGGCTAGGGATAGAGAGTAACCAGTGATGAGCAATATTTGTACAGGGTGAGGCAGGCTGGCTATAAAAGAAGGACCCAACCTAGACCTAGGGGATCCCAAACACTGGAAAATTAGGTAGGACTTCAGCCACCTAATTAAGCAAGTTTTCAAACTGAAGAAGAAATCAGCTTTCCTCCCTGCAGAGGCCAGCACCCTTTGCTGAAGAGCAGAGAACAGCAGCTATCCTGTGGGTGGCCAGGTGCCACGGGCGGGAAAGATGGCTCAGGAGACCTGCTGCAGGCAAACCCAAGCACACTGGATCAAGGGGCTACAAAAACAGGGCGTCCCTTAATGAGTTATCTTTGCGCTTGGCTAAGCCAAAAGCCTTCTCAGGAGGCTGGTGACTAAAAATAACTTTGCCATTGGATGGAGCAAGGGCAAGTGCTCTCTATCTGTTCCTGAGGATGCTTAAAGAAAAAAAAAGAGAGAGAGAGAGAGACTTGCCTTCCCAAGTCTTCATGAGAGATGTGGATTTTAGGGTGACCCTAGGTCATACAGAACTAATCAAGTGAAATCAATAAGAAAATGACCCTGACAGTCAGCAAGTATTTGAAGACTTTATCAAAAAGAATTAGCAATGGGCAAACTCACTGGGCGCTTCGAAGGATCAAATCTGCAAGGTGGCATTGTGTGGCTGGGATTAAATTATTTATTCATTGTTAATTTATTTATTTATGTATGTGCAAATGACTTTGCTGCTGCAGGTGCTGGGGCACCGCTGAAAAGCCTGGGTTTTTATGTCCAGGCCTAGAATATTGGTCCATTTAACTCATTCATCCCTTAAGGCGATCAGGACTGACTTTTATCCATGGGGAAAGGAGGGGAACCATATGTGTGCAGGGAATGATGCAGGACTGGAGCAACAGTAAGGACCCACACGCTTCAGACTCATGCAAGTCTCTGGGGAAAGCTCCACGTAGTTTAGTGTCCAACGAATTAGCAAATGAATGCTTGTGTCAATATAAGAAAAAAAAACCCTGATTAGTTTAAACAGATAAAAACCCTCCACAGAACTCTAGAAAATGCAAGCTCTTTTTCTTTGCCTTTTGGCTAATTTAATTTAATTCTTAAATGAGGGTCCAGTGTATCTGAACTTCTATGAAACTTACACATACGAGAGAGAGAGAGAGAGAGAGAGAGAGAGAGAGAGAGAGAGAGAGAGAGAGAGAGAGAGACTAATGGATCCTTGATCTTGTACATGGGTTGAAATTGTCTCAGTGTGATTACTGGGAGAAACAGGATCGTTTCAAGCATTCTCTGGCCACTTTCACTATTCAGTCGTGGCCTGCTCAAATGGAAAAGCAAAGAATCTATCTTTACCTTCCAGACACGCCCAAGGAGTAAAAGCAAATAAAGACTCTATACGAATAATAAAAACTTCGTATGTAGGGGAAACCTAGAGGTGAAATCAATAATGTTATTTTCCCTAGGTTTAGGCAAATAACGGTCATCCCGTGTTCTTGCTGTGTTCTTGCTGACCCAGCACCATGGGGATGCTGGGCAGGACATGACCTCTGGGGGAAGAGAACACAAGAACTCGGCATGGTGATTTCAGAGAAGAAGTCACCAGGACCATCAGCCCAGTGAAGGCTCCCTAAAGGAGTCGTTGGCAATACAGGGCTGCATGTCAAGGTGCTGCTTCTCTTGAGATACAAAGAGATAAATGTCCCTGGGGGTCGAGGGTGGGGATGAAAAAAAAGAAAAGGAACCATTAAACTCAATAGCAGGATTTTCTTTTGTGTATTTGGTTGTCTATGATCCCTAACATAGGATACATTAGCATGTAGCTGCGAAATTAACAAATTCTAAAGGAGACAACTTTTCTAGGTTTCAGTATTGATTCAGTGTCCCCTGCTTGGATGATGGTAGGTATTTTGACATTTAGTATTAATTGCCGGAAGAACAAAAAGTTAGGGACATTGAGGGGGAGGAGGATGAATAAGGACAGTGACATACGTGTATGAAAATGTTGTAACAAAATCCGCTGCTTCCCATGCTGACTAAAAAAATAATAAAATGAATAAAATCTTCAAAATAATGTATCTTCATATAATCCTTCCTGGGCTTTCCTAAGACAGATCTAGCCAGTCTGAAGTTGGTAACTGCCATCTCAAATATCTGAAGACTCTGAAGTCTTGAGGTGTGTTTTCAACTTCTGAATTTCTATAGTCAATGTTCACATCTGAAAACCAGGTTTTGTCGGAGACACACTGTAATACAGTATAGACCTAGGCCTTCCCTAGCTAGGATTTGCAGTATGGTTAGCGCTTGATGTATGAAGTTACCTGTTTAATTTTTAACCAAGAGTGAATAAACAAGCCCTTCTCCCTGTTATTCCAAATTAATAACCATATTATTTTAATAACAGAGAGAACAAAAAAATAAAATCAAGATCTAGTTATGCCCAGGAACACAGCAATTTACTACTTTTGATACATACGCACACACACACACACACACACACACACACACACACATACACACACACACACACACATACACACACACACACACACACACACACATTGAGGTGGGCTCTATGACCACATTTTAAAAAGATTTTTAAATTGTTAATTATGCATATATGTGTGTATTATCTGTGAACAGATTTGTGCACATGAGCACTGGTGCCCATGGAGACCAGAGGCCTTAGATCCCCCAAAGAGGCAGTTTTGAGCCTCCTGAAATAGATGTCCAGGAACTGACCTCAGGTCCTCCGCAAGAACCGTACGTGATTTTAACTGCTGAGCCATCTCTCCATCCCCTCAAATAGTCTTATTTTTTAAAGTCAGCACAGTAAGACCCTGCAGAGGACAATTTATTCTTGGAAAGGAGTTAGCCAAAATGAAGGTGCAAAATTTCAAGTGCCAATTTCATCAATGAAAAAGCCCATTCACTGGTGCTGTTTGCGATGTGTCAGTACAACCTTTCAAACAATACCCACAGCTTGAGTGTTATCATTAAAACATTTTGCTTTTGAAGCAAATATCAGAGAGTCTTTCCATTAAAGGTGCTCTGACTTTGGGATGCCTTATCAGATGATTCGAGGACAGCAAAGAAACTCAAAAGTTGTCCTTAATGAACCCTGACACGACACAGAGCATCTAGGACAGGAAGCCTATCAGTGTAAGTGTGCCCACTCGGTTCAGACACGCACAGTGTTCACCTTCTTTGTAATAATTACAGTAAGCTACATCAACAAGAGATATTGAAACCTTGTGCTAAGCAATCTCTATAGAGCAGTGTTTTTCATCCTGGGCCGTGACCCCTTTGGAGTTCAAATAACCCTTTCACAGGGGTCACCTAAGACCATTGGAAAACACAGATATTTATATTATGATTCATAACAGTAGCAAAATTACAGTTATGAAGTAGCAAAACCAAATTTGAGGGCGGGGGTCACCAGTACCTAAGGAACTATATTAAAGTGTCGCAGCATTAGGAAGGCAGAGAGCCGGGGCTCTGGAGTGTCTCGTGTCACGTCTATCTCTTCCAGTGTACTTTCTATCTGGGAGGTGGGTGTGATTATTTCCACTTCTCAATGCAGAAAAGTCATCAACAAGGTTAAGTGACTAGTCCCCAGCCAGAAAGAGCAAACAGCCGGATGAGGCTGTTCTTGTCTTCAAGGGAAGGGAAGAGTTCCGTAGAGAGACACAAAGACAGTTTAAGCTAACTCTTTTTCCCCCCAGCAAAACAAAGTATAAACTTCAAAAAAAAACCAAAAACGTTTGGAATGTGCTGGGTCTGTGTTGTGGATGCCACCCCAAGACATGTCCATCTTCAGCCTGGAAAAAGCCTTCCTATGTATCTATTGAAATGCTGAGCCAAGGATGGCTCAGTGTTAGAGCTCTTGTCTAGCTTATGTAAATCCTAGATTTAATCCCCAGCACCACAAAAGTTAATATTAATTAATAATAATAGTTATTATAGCAGCAATAATAAGTAATAATAACAACCCTCTATTCCTCTTTCGGAGGCAAGCTCCTATTCCTTCCTTGGGAGCACATGCAGTAAGTCTGCTCCCTCCTGTCCCTGAGAGCCCAGCATCAGCATCTCCCCTTCACCTCCTGCCTCCCTAGGTCAATGCATTCCATTTGGTTTTCACTGAGCACCTTTCCGTGCAGCCAAAACCAGCACCTGAAAATGAGGGAGCGAAGACGGAGAAGAAATTTGGTATGTGTGAAGCAAAGGGTGAAGGAACGAGGAAGAAAGCCGGCTATGACTATTTCTAGCCTTGTCCCCTTTGTGTGCGTGTGTGTGTGTGTGTGTGTGTGTGAGTGTGTGTGTATATGTGTGTGTGTGAGTGTGTGTGTATGTGTGTGTGAGTGTGTGTGTGTGAGTGTGTGTATGTGTGTGTGTATGTGTGTGTGTGTGAGTGTGTGTGTGAATGTGTGTGAGTGTGTGTGTGTGTGTTGTGTGTGAGTGTGTGTGTGTGTGTGAGTGTGTATGTATGTGTGTGTGTGAGTGTGTGTGTATGTGTGTGTGAGTGTGTGTGTGTGTGAATGTGTGTGTGAGTGTGTGTGTGTGTTGTGTGTGAGTGTGTGTGTGAGTGTGTGTGTGTGTATGTGTGTGTGTGTGTATGTGTATGTGTGTGTGTGTGTGTGTGTGTGTGGTATGGTGTGTTTTGTCATTGTTACTTACATTTTCATAGCCCTTCCTTCCTCTGTCCTTTCTCTACGTTTTCCAGCTTTTCTGTCTTTTTTTTCTTTTTCTTTTCTTTTTTTTTCTTTCTTTTTTTGTCTGAGTAGCCCTGCCTGTCCTGAAACTCACTCTGTAGACAAGGCTGATCTCGAACTCAAAGATCTGCCTGGCTCCTGAGTGTGGGGATTAAAGAAAGACCTGCACCACCACCTGGAAAATTATATTAAACTCGCATTTTTGACTGCTACACAAACATTAATGTTATATGTATCTATGAGGTAGGTGATGGTTCAGTTTGTATTGTACGATGTTTAAGTCAGGGTAAACAGACCATCTTAGGGTTTCCATTGCTGTGATAAGGCATCATGGCCAAAAGCAGCGTGGGGAGGGAAGGCTTTGCTTTATCCCGCAGCACGGAGTCCATCTAGGGAAGTCAAGGCAGGAACTCTAGGCAACAAATGGAGGCCGGAACTGAAACAAAGCCCACGAAGAGTGCTGCTTACTTCTTGTTCTTCTGCTTCATTCAGCCTGCTTTCTTACCCCACCTAGGACCACCAGCCCAGGGGTGGCACTGCTCACAGCGAGCCGGGTTCTCTCACATCAATATGGATCAAGGAAACTCCCCATAGGCCAATCTGGTGGGGACATTTTCTTAACCGAGGGTCCCTCTTCCCAATGACGTCAAGTTGACGAACCCCTAAGCAGCTCGCACATCTATCTGGCTTATCATTTATTTATGGAGGAAATGATCAAGATCCCTGTTTTTAGTGCTAAAATTTGTGGTGTATAATCGTTATCTAGAATTATCTTATTATGAAATAGCACAGCAGAACTTACTACAGTCCTTTTGCAACTCAGTACCTACTGATTAACTTTACCCCATCCCTCCCCTGCGGACCCTCCCCAACTCCCAGTATCCACAATTCTACTCTCAAATTGAGAGGAAGATGGCATGAGGCTTGTCCTGTTTTCCATAACATAATAATCTGGGGGCATTCTCAACCATATCATCAAAATTAAAAACCGTCTAAGTGTGTGATCTTCTTTTTTTTTTTGTGAATGAATGATTTAATACATATTTCTAAATTGTCTCCAAAAAGAACCCACTAGTCCTGTCTCAGCCATCAACTATGTGGTGGTTTGTCTTCATGTCTTTTCCAGTCCTGGGATTTATGGACTTCTTTTTTTTTTTTTTTTTTTTTTTTTTTTACCCCATCCCTCCCCTGCGGACCCTCCCCAACT
>JADRCD010140235.1:0-21780 GCA_019843815.1 Montemys delectorum | reverse complement strand
TTGAGGAGCAGCCTTAGACCATGGTGATCTGATAGGATACAAGGTATTATTTCAATCTTCTTGTATCTGTGGAGGCCTGATTTGTGACCAATTATATGGTCAATTTTGGAGAAGGTACCATGAGGTGCTGAGAAGAAGGTATATCCTTTTATTTTGGATAAAAAGTTCTATAGATATCTGTTAGACCCATCTGTTTCATAACTTCCGTTAGTCTCACTGTGTCCTTGTTTAGTTTCTGTTTCCATGATCTGTCCATTGCAGAGAGTGGGGTGTTGAAATCTCCCACTACTATTGTATGCTTTGTAATGTGTGCTTTGAGCTTTAGTAAAGTTTCTTTTATGAATGTAGATGCCCTTGCATTTGGCGCATAGAGGTTCAGAATTGAGAGTTCATCTTGGTAGATCATACCTTTGATGAATATAAAGTGTCCCTCCTTATCTTTTTTTATCACTTTAGGGTGAAAGTCGATTTTATTCGATATTAGAATGGCTACTCTGGCTTTTTTATTGGGACCATTGGCTTGGAGAATTGTTTTCCAGCCTTTCATTCTGAGGTAGTGTCTGTCTTTGTCACTGAGGTGGGTTTCCTGTATGCAGCAAAATGTTGGGTCCTATTTACGTACCCAATCTGATAGTCTATGTCTTTTTATTGGTGAGTTGAGTCCCTTGATGTTAATAGATATTAAGGAAAAGTAAATGTTGCTTTCTGTTAGTTCTGTAGTTAGAGCTGGCATTCCGTTCATGTCTCTATCTCCTTTTAGTTTTGTTGGAAGATTACATTTTTGCCTTTTCAGGGATGTAGTTCCCCTCCTTGTGTTGGAGTTTTCCATTTAATACCCTTTGAAAGGCTGGATTTGTGGAAACATATTGTTTGTATTTGTTTTGTCATGGAATACTTTGTTTTCTCCATCTATGGCGATTGAGAGTTTTGCTGGGTATAGTAGCCTGGGCTGACATTTGTGTTCTTGTAGGGTCTGTATGACATCTGCCCAGGATCTTCTAGCTTTCATAGTCTCTAGTGAGAAGTCTGGTGTAATTCTGATAGGCCTGCCTTTATATGTTACTTGACCCTTTTCCCTTACTGCTTTTAGTATTCTTTCTTTGTTTTGTGCATTTGGTGTTTTGACTATTATGTGGTGGAAGGAATTTCTTTTCTGGTCCAGTCTATTTTGAGTTCTGTAGGCTTCTTGTATGTTCATGGGCATCTCTTTCTTTAGGTTAGGGAAGTTTTCTTCTATAATTTTGTTGAAGATATTTACTGGCCCTTTAAGTTGGAGGTCTTCATTCTCTTCTATACCTATTATCCTTATGGTTGGTCTTCTCATTGTGTCCTGGATTTCCTGGATGTTTTGGGTTATGGTCTTTTTGCATTTTGCATTTTCTTTGACTGTTCTATCAATGTTTTCTGTGGTGTCTTCTGCCCCTGAGATTCTCTCTTCTATCTCTTGTAATCTGTTGGTGATGCTTCCATCTATGTTTCCCGACTTCTTTCCTAAGATTTCTAACTCCAAAATTTTCTCTTTTTGTGATTTCTTTATTGGTTCTACTTCCATTTTTAGGTCCTGGATGGTTTTACTCAATTCCTTCACCTGTTTGTTTGTCTTTTCCTGCAATTCCTTTAGGGATTTTTGAGGTTGCTCTTTAAGGGTTTCAACTTGTTTACTTGTGATCTCCTGTAATTCTTTATGGAATTTTTTTGTTTCCTCTTTAAGGGCTTGTACCTCTTTATCTGTGTTCTCTTGTATTTCTTTAAGGGAGTTATTCATGTCCTTCTTAAGTTCCTCTTTCAGCATTGTGAGATATGTTTTTAGATCCAAATCTTGCTTTTCTGGTGTTTTGGGATATCCAGGGCTTGCTGAGGTGGGAGTACTAGGTTCCGGTGAAGCCAAGCAGTCTTGGTTTCTGTTAGTAGAATTCTTGCATTTGCCTTTTGCCCTCTCTTGATCTCTGGTGTTAGAAGTTCTTGTCTCTGACTAGAGCTTGATCTGTCCCTGCAGTCCTGCAACTCCCCTTCGACTCCTGAGGCCTGTGCCTCCCATATGGTTCTGCCTTAGAAAGTCACCAGAGAGAAAATGGTGGATCTTACCTGAGTCCTTGGGCTGAAGCCCGCCCTGGAGGGAAGCCCTCCCCTAACAGGGAGGGGGCAGAGATGGTCCTGCCTTAGAAAGTCACCAGAGAGAAAATGGTTGATCTTGACTCTTTATTTTTGTATAGGAAGTATGTTTATTTCTAAATATTGAGGGAAACACTCATCTAATCTGAAATCCTTGGTATCAAAAGGAAAGAGAAAATTTTCAAGACAAATTTTGTTTGCTCCAAGAAGAAAAGTAGGTTCCCAGGGCAAAGGCTCTACTATGCCATTTGTAACCTGAACAACCGAGCTACTAGAAATTAAAGGAACAGAGAAAAAGATATCAATAGTAAGCAATTTTTTATATCTTTTGGAATATGGTGCCCAGAAGGTTTAAAGATAATGAAAAGTTCAATAATGAGAGAGATAAAATTCCCATCCAGCTTGAGATGAAGAATTAAACAAATATGATATAATGTATTTTATATGTATATTTATAGAGTAAATTAGGCATTGGGAGGGGGGAGGCAAAAGGGGTTTGTTCTTGTTTTTGTTTGTTTGTTTGTTTGTTTTGGAGGGGAATCTGGGAAAGGGAAAATGTACATGTAAATAAAGAAATACCTAATTTAAAAAAAAAAGAAAAAAAAATGTGAAAAAAAATGAATGTAAGTATCTGAGATTTAGTGATATTCTGACTTCATTACTGATTTCAAATTAAATACTGACCCCAAATTTATGGTTAGTCATAAAGTAAAACCTAAATTTGAAGATTATATATAACTTGGGATAATTTTTGGAACATATTCATGAATTAGTATTTTTTTAACTTTTATTGTAGTATAATGAGAAAAGTTACATGATTTCAATTTATCTGAATTTGTTAACATTTAAAAACATATTTTAAGTAAATAGAATTAAATCACATTCTTGTTTCCCTTTTGTACCCCCACTCCTGCCAGAGACCCCTCTTCAATACCTACAATATTTTTTGTCATATTCCTTAAAATTTATAAAATATTATAACAATACAAATAAGTATTATAAAAGTTGTTTGATATAAAACAACAATCAATTTAACAGTCTTATGTAGATGCTTGTCTACAGCAATAGTGAGAATACATTTTTCTCAATATAAATTTTAAATAACTCCAAACATATTAACTGTATACTTCAAAATAATACATAACTACTGGTATTTTCCTAACTGAGCATAAATATATAAAGCCTTTTTGTTTGTTTTATATTTAGTAGAGTTTAAAATCTTGGCTCTTAATGTATAAGCCCAAAATAAGAACAGTTTTTAGACATTGGATTTCATTGTAATAAGGCTATACTTCAATGACCCTCACGTCACCAAAGGATTTTACCTCCATCGTAGCTAAGCTGAGAGTTGATAGTTCTGCTGCACCACGAAATGAATTGTAGGCTCGATTTTTGGATACAGACTTTCTGCTATGTTCAAAGCTATTTGACTTGAGCGAGTGACTTTTTTCTCAGGCCACAGAGAACAGTTCATTTAAGAAATGGTGTATGTATTAAGATGGTCTATCCATAAAGTCATTCACCAACTGTTTCAATGAACAATGATTCTGCTTGGAGGGTGGCAGGGACATTGGGTGAGGGTAAGAATTTGGTTCATTAGCTATGATAATTTGGAAAAGCATTCATCTCAAAGAAAGAGTAACTTATAAAGTCCTCTTCTTCAAACTTGATACAAGAGTTACAAACGTCAGGCAAAGCATCCAGTCTCACTCTTTGTTATTCTCTTACAAGCCCCTTCCCAATTTAATTGTCTTTCTTTTGGGTATATAAATATTTTTGAAATATACAAGCTGTTCTGAAAACCATAGTATAGTGTAAAAACATGAAATAAACAATACTACTAATAGAGAGGCTGAGATAGGAGAAACGAGATTTCAAGATCCTTATGTTGTACACAGCAAGACACTGTCACAAACAAACAAGCTGAAAGTGTATATAGATTGTACAATGTTGGACCTAATTCTCCAATTACCAAATTAGAGAGACCATTGGATGACAATCAATAAATTTCTAATCCCTCATATTATTGGGTTTCAATTGATTAGGATATGTTGGTAATATTAATTTTCATAGTAATATATTGAAAAAAAGTAATTGTCACATTCCTGTTGTTTTTGTTGTAAGAGGTGGAATTAGGTTTGTGTGGATTTGTTGAAAGATTACCTTCTTGCTTCTTCTGGGGTGTAGTTTTGCTCCTTATGTTGATGTTTTCCATCTATTATCCTTTGTAGGGCTGGATTTGTGGAAAGATATTATGTAAATTTTATGTTGTCATGGAATATCTTGTTTTCTCCATCTATGGTGATTGAGAGTTTTGCTGGATATAGTAGCATGGGCTGGTATTTGTGTTCTTGTAGGGGCTGTATGACATCTGCCCAGGATCGTCTAGCTTTTATAGTCTTTGGTGAGAAGTCTGGTGTAAGTCTGATAGGCCTGACTTTATATGTTACTTCACCTTTCTTCCTTACTGCTTTTAAAATTCTTTCTTTGTTTAGTGCATTTGTTGCTTTGACTATTATGTGGTGGAAGGAATTTCTTTTCTGGTCCAGTCTATTTGGAGTTCTATAGGCTTCTTGTATATTTATGGGCATCTCTTTCTTTAGGTTAGGGAAGTTTTCTTCTATAATTTTGTTGAAGATATTCACTGGCCCTTTAAGTTGGAGGTCTTCATTCTCTTCTATACCTATTATCCTTATGTTTAGTCTTCTCATTGTGTCCTGGATTTCCTGGATGTTTTGGGTTATGGTCTTTTTGCATTTTGCATTTTCTTTGACTGTTCTATCAATGTTTTCTGTGGTGTCTTCTGCCCCTGAGATTCTCTCTTCTATCTCTTGTATTCTGTTGGTGATGCTTCCATCTATGTTTCCCGACTTCTTTCCTAAGATTTCTAACTCCAGAATTGTCTCTTTTTGTGCTTTCTTTATTGGTTCTACTTCCATTTTTAGGTCCTGGATGGTTTTACTCAATTCCTTCACCTGTTTGTTTGTGTTTTCCTGCAATTCCTTTAGGGATTTTTGAGGTTGCTCTTTAAGGGTTTCAACTTGTTTACTTGTGATCTCCTGTAATTCTTTATGGGATTTTTTTGTTTCCTCTTTAAGGGCTTGTACCTCTTTATCTGTGTTCTCCTGTATTTCTTTAAGGGAATTATTCATGTCTTTCTTAAGTTCCTCTATCAGCATTGTGAGATATATTTTTAGATCCAAATCTTGCTTTTCTGGTATTTTTGGATATCCAGTGCTTGCTGAGGTGGGAGTACTAGGTTCTGATGAAGCCAAGCAGTCTTGGTTTCTGTTGGTAGGATTCTTTGGTTTGCCTTTCTTTATTTACATGTAAATTTCTCCTTTCCCAGTTTCCCCTCCAAAAAACAAACAAACAAATAAACAACACAAAAACAACAAGAACAAACTCCTGTTGCCTTCCCCATCCTCATGCCTGCCTCTCCACCCTCTCCCACTTATTGGCCCTGGCATTCCACTACACTGGGGCATGTTCTTGGTGTCTCTGACTAGAGTTTGTCCTGTCCCTGCTGCCCTGTGACTCCCCGCTGCCCTGCGACTCCCCTGTGACTCGTGAGGCCTGTGCTTCCTGACTAGTCCTGCCTTAGAAAGTCCCTGGAGAGAAAATGGCAGATCTCACCTGAGTCCCTGGGTTAAGCACTCCCTGGAGGCAAGCCCTCCACTTGCATGGAAGGGGTAGAGAGGGTAGCTGATCCACCTCTGTCACCCGGAAGCTGAGAGGATCCTGTCCCTGCCACTTTTTGACTCCCCTGTGACTCCTGGAACCTGTGTCTCCAGGTTTGTCCCGCCTTAGAAAGTCCAAGAATGAGTCTTTTTGATAAATTTTCCATGTAGTTTAAAACAGTTTACTTCACCCGAAAAGCCACTGCTAAACCTAGGTTGAGGACGAGAGTTAGAGTCTGATGCCAGGGGGCTTATTGCCAGTATATCTAAACACAGTACAATTTGGAAATGTTTCCTGGCATAATACTTTCCCAGTGCACAGGAAGTATAATTACACAGAATCTCAGTTCAGGGTCCATAACATTTCTTCCAAGAAGATGGGTTCTAGAGAACAGTGAAAATGTAAAATTCATGGTTAATAATAGGAACTTCATGGCTGCCCGTACTACCTTTACAGTGTAAATAAGGCTCTGGCCTGGTTTAGATCATACAGATACATATTAGCCACCTCTGGGACTGGTTATAGGACCTGGATGAGCCTCTGGCTACACAGTTAATTTAAGGATCATTTAGACCATTAGGTATCTTCAGTCCTGGTTGTGTTAGCCTGTGGGGACCCCTGGCTAAACAGGTAATATAAGGGTTATTCAGATAACGAGACACATCCAATCTTGTTGTAGGAGCTTGATGTAGTCTAGCCCACCAGATAATTCAAATCACCAGATTGTTAATCAGCTCCAATTCCAAGATTTCTGGATGGAAAAGGAGGGGTTTTTTTGTCCATTCATTTGAGATTAAAAAAAAAAAATCTGTGTGCTTAATACTCCTCATTTTCTGGGGAATCTGTGGACTCAAGGAATTTTATCCTGTACTCCTAACTCTGTGACACACTCCAATTTTATTGAATAAAGAATAGTGATCATTTTCTAGACATATTGAGAAGCAAAAGTTCCTCAAATTTTTTCAATGGGACAAATTTCACAAGATAAAAAGGCAAGACTTCTAAGTGTCTGTGCCCCAAACACTTAAGCCAATGAAAGGATCTATCTAGTAACTGACTGTTCTGCTCACTTTGAGCTTCAGGAAAAAAAGGCAATGGTTAGCCTCACCTGAAAATACAATATAGATAAACTTTTACAGTAGTATTTTGGAAAGTCACTAGACTTTTATGAAATACATCTCCAAATACAATGACTATCTCTGAGCAAAACCATTCATACAGTTACCAAATCAATGTCCTGGAAGCCTGGACAGTGCCAGATGCCTCTTCTTCAGCTTCAGGTAGAAATTCTCCTAATGACAATTGATTAACTCCCTACTGTATCATCTCATATGTACTGCTTTCATAAGTTTAAGTTTTTAATTTGCTCTTTAGGTCATATGATATAAAACAGAGATTTGATAAGTATAGAAATAAAATTAACATGATATGGATGGACACGTTGACATACATTATGGAATTTTGCTCTCCTTTATTTCTTCAGAAATTGTAAGTGATGTACATATACAATGTCAAAAGTGGTGATAGTGGTGGTCAGAAGCTTGATTTGAGAAAAGAAATGTAAAAGTGCTAACATAAAAACAAAATGGATAGAGTGAGAAAGGAGAAGCTTAAACATGAAGCCAGACACAAACCCTTAATCTACAGCTTTGTCCTGCCTACAAGATCTGCTAGTGCAATGGTGGCACAAAGCTTGTGGGAGAAGCCAACCAACAACTGATCAGATGTAAGATCCATCCACAAGATGGAAAATATATCTGATACTGCTTGGGTGACCACAAACCAGAGACTAAAAAACACAGAGGCCTAGGGTAAATCCAAATAATACTAGTCCAAAACAAATAAATAAAAGGATAAAGAAAAGAGAAGTGGTAAATTAACTCCTAATGATATTTTACTGTGCTCATAGGTTAGCCTTTTGAAACTCTCATTAGAGAAGCTTCCTCTTGCAGCAGATAGGAACAAATACAGATCTCACAGCCAGACATTATGCAGACTGTGAGAGACCTTGTAACTCTCAGCCATTAATGGATATCTTCGTGAAACTCCTCCACTCAGAGCTCAGGGCACCCCATAGAAGAGGAGGCAGAGTATAAGAGCCAGAGGGAATGGAGGAAATCAAGAAAACAAGTCCCTCTAAATCTACGTGGGCAAAATTATAGGATCTAACAGGGACAAAGGCAGCATCTACAGGACCTGTGTAGGTCTGTACCACATCAGCAAACATATTATGGCTTGCAGTTTAATATTTCTATGGGATTCGTGAGGGTGCAAACAAGTAGGTCTCTGATACTTGTGTCTTCTCTGGTGCTCTTTTCCTTCCCTTGTTTTGTCTTGTCTAACTTTGATATAACAGTTTTGGTTTTACCTTGTATTTTATTTCCTTATATTTTTAGATGAATTATTTAATTAATAGAAGCCTAGGCATTATGGTAAAGGTTAAAAGGTTAAAAACCGAACTTCATTCATACCTGGAAGAGGAAAAAGTCAGTTTTGCCCAATGGAATGACACTGAGTATATCATCCACTCCAGGGTAGAACTCATGTTCAAGAAGAGTTGACCGACATGTGACAGACTCCAGAGACTGTGTGTGTGTGTGTGTGTGTGTGTGTGTGTGTGTGTGTGTTTTCTTTTATTTGGTTAAAATGTGATAAGTTGTTTTTTTACTTTTTTCCTTTATATTGGGTGTCACTGTTGTTGTTACTTGCTTGGTTTTCAATTTCGTTTATTTTGTTTTGTTTTTTTTGGGGGGGGTGTTTCTTGTTCCTTGTGGTTTTTATTCATTCTTTTTTGGAGAAATAACTTAAGGTGGGTTTGTTTGGAGGGGAGAGGATACAGAAGGGCTTGGAGGTAGGGGAAGAATATGAACAAATATATTTAAATTAAAATTTATTTTAAATAATTAAAGATAATAAAAGCACAAATAAACATGGGTAGAATGTACAGGGCTAATTGTTTCCAACGTCATCTGTAACTTTTCCTCTTCAGCAAGGACAATATCCACCAGCATCTTTCCTGACATAGTTAGGATGCCTTCACTTTAGTCACTTACTAAACAACATTCTTTTTTGTTGTTGTTGTTTTGGTTTTTTCGAGACAGGGTTTCTCTGTGTAGCCCTGACTGTCCTAGAACTCACTCTGTAGACCAGGCTGGCCTCTAACTCAGAAATCCGCCTGACTCTGCCTCCCAAGTGCTGTGATTAAAGGCCTGCACTGCCATCGCCCGGCTAACAAAGACTCTTAGGAGGTATATAGAAGAAAATATTTTTTTTTTTTTTGCCTGAGTCAGGCAAATGAATACATATCAGATATGTATATAAAACTTCAAGCAACTTTGGGTAAGGTTCGACCCAATATTCACTTAAAGGATGCTAAAACTGAGCTTCCTTTCAAAATTTCATAGAAATTGCTTATCACAACATAGTTATGATTATGTGGATGAGCCTAGAAGCAGTTGTGATCCAAAAGGGCTTCAAAGCTAGTATCAGAAACCTATGCGTTCCATTCTGAAGTTTGTGGGGTTTTAGTAGTCGTGGATTTTTATTCTTTTAGCCTTAAAGGAATGGGCTTGCAAAGATCAGAATACACAAAATACAATCCACAAACCACAAGAAACTCAAGAAGAATGAAGACCAAAATATGGATACTTCATTCTTTCTTAAAAGGGGGAACAAAATACCCATGGAAGGAGTTTCAGAGACTAACTATGGAACAGAGACTGAAGGAAGGACAATCCAGCCTTATGTAGCTGTCTCCTGAGAGGCTCTGACAATACCTGACTAATACAGATGTAGAGGCTCACAGCCATCCATTGGACTGAGTACCGGGTCCCCAGTGAAGAAGCTAGAGAAAGGACCCAAGGAGCTGAAGGGTTTGCAGCCCCTTAGGACGAACAACAATAAGAACTAACTAGTATCCTCAGAGCTCCCAGGGACTAAACCACCAACCAAAGAGTACACATGGTGGGACCAAAGGCTCCAGCAGCATATGTATAGTAGAGGATGGCCAAGTCAGTCATCAATGGGAGGAGAGGCCTTTGGCTCTGTGAAGGTTCTATGCCCCAGTGTAGGAGAATGCCAGGGCCAGTAAGCAGGTGAAGGTGGGGAGGCAAGCAGGGGGAGGGGGGAGGAGGGAGAGAACAGGGGTTTGTTCTTGTTGTTTTTTGTTTTTAGTTTTTCTGTTTTTTGGGGTTTTTTTTTGGGGGGAGGGGAAACTGGGAAAGGAGTTATCGTATAATATGTAAATAAAGAAAATATCCAATAAAAAAAGAGATGGGCTTGTTTAATCCATATATCATATTAGACATAATTAGGAGATCCTGTGTTCTTGAACAAATGCTGACTGACACACTGAATAGCACTGAATGTAATGGGAAAGTTACATGATATATGCCACAGATTGTAGTCTATGATTGAAAAAAAGGACATTTTAAATGTTTACTTAAATATCCGTGTGTATTATAATGATAATGAAAAGGCAAATATGTTTTTAATTCACATTGTTAGCAAATGTTAACCTTTCAGTTAGCAAAAGCATTGTGTTGTTAGGCAAAAAATGCAATTTGAACAAATCATTTTCAACATTTAATTAAGTAAAATTGAGAAGCTATAATAAAGAAATGAGTTGTGCAGATTTTGCAATGCTCTTAATTCGAATTCATTAAAATCTTAGTCAGAAATAGCATATGCTTGGAATAATAACTATTTGGGTGAAAATATTTTGGGCTTCAAACCAAAGTAAATAAAAATCCACAAGTAATGACACAAAACTTCACTTTCAAGCAGAAGGAATCGTAGATGACGAACATGACGAATTTTAAATTATCCAGCCACTTTTACAAATGACGTATCTGAAAAATCTAACAGTCGCTATCACCCCTAACAGATGATAACATCCCTATTTAGCTTTTTATTTGTCTCTGTCAAGCTGATCCATGGGCTTAGTCCCCAAGTCATCTAAACAAGACTTGGCATTGATCACTGAAATTTATGATATTTTGAAGATCACACCTGATTAATGACACAGCTATACTCGCGGTAGCTCTGCAACCTCATTCCTTCACAGTCAGAGCTGAAATGATGAAATTGTGGGATGAATTTTAGATAAAGAAGAGACTGGCATAAATCCTGAGGTCTTCCTGTCCTTGCAATTAGAAATGCTCCTCATCTTTTTAGAGCACCAAATAATTTTTAAAGCGCATTATGTTAAGTGTTGCCTTCCCAGGAACACACTAATTTAATTACAGAACACAGGGACAACTTGTAAAACATTTTAATGTTGTTAGACTCCTAATAGTCTAACAGTATCTATACATAACACTGCTTCAACAGGTAAGTTCTATTGACACTTTCCCTGATTGTCTTCACTCTAACTATATTAGCATTCTTGAGCCAACTGTACTTTTGTTGTTGTTTTGGTGTTGTTTTGGTGATGGTGGTGGTGGTGCTGGTGATGGCGGAGGTCATATGGGTGTGTGTGTGTGTGTGTGTGTGTGTGTGTGTGTGTGTGTGTAGGTATGTGTGTGTGTGTAGTTGTGTGTGTGTGTGTAGGTGTGTGTGTAAGTGTGTGTGTGTGTGTGTGTGTCTTTTAGGATGGGATCAAGAGTATTGGAACAATGAAAGCTTCAGAAACTAAAGGTTGGTTGAATGAATTTCAATTATTATGACTAATTTGTCCAGCCAAGTATTTTATTTTCATATAAGCAATCCATGTATATCAAATGCAATGATTAAAGTCACCAAAGGTCATAAGCATTCCCCTCCACTTCTCTTTCTTTCTCTTTCCATCCTTTCCCTCCTCCATTCCTGCTTTTCTCTCTTTGTGATTCATCTTTGCCATCTGTCTGCTTTTCAAGGTGTTCTTATTGCATCAGTTACTTTGGTGGTAAGTGAATCTATGCCCAGTTCTCCTAGGTGGTCTTTTCTCCCTCCAGACAGCCTACATTTGGAATAAGCTTTGCTCAATCTATAAAACTTGAAAAGATCACCATTCAGGGTGGTATAGCCCAGGGCAAATGAATGTAAAAAACAACCCATCTACTGGGGAACAAAGTAAAATCAATTAAGTGAACAAGACTAACATTTTTGGAATTGCTGTCCATATTCCCTGAGTCCCCTTTGCTGTCCTCTTTGGGTCTAACGAATGTCTCCTTTCCTGGAATTGTTGCTTCTCATAGCAGTCTGTGTGCCTCACAGGTATCTCACAAGTGGGCAATCTGAGGTCTGTGCTCACCGATGATCTCCCTACATTTCAGAAAAGATGAGCTCACCATATGCAGCCATCCAGACTTTTTGAAGTTCTCTCCTTGTTTCCCCTTGTGTTATTAATTCTTTTTCCCTTACAAGAACTGCTTTATGCACTCAGCCTGTAAAACTTCCTAAAACATAAAGGAATGCCTTTAGCACACTTCAAAGACCTTTAATTTCATCACTCAGAAAAGTTTTAAATGCTTTTGAGGCATAAACACCTAAAAACCAAGGTGGGAATTCCCACCCCTTCTCCTATGGAGTGTCTATGTCTGTTCTTTGTTCTAAGGTATCCTTTTTCTCTTCAAAGAGAAGTTTCTATTTCCTATATGAGCTTTGTATTCTGGTTTCTTTTATATTATTATAAAAATCTACCAAACACTTGAAGACAAAACACTTAAAATCAAAAAGGGAAATGATAATAATTTAAGATAGCGTCTATATAAACAGCGCATGCAATAGATGAGAAAAAGTTTGGAGTGATTACTTATCTCCACAATATTGCCACAGGGCTAAAAGATACAAATGAATGGAGGTTAGATATGATCTGAGAGTTTTCCTACTTAACTACTAGGGCAGAGTTAAATTAATGATAATTATTCTTATGCAAAGTATGCATTCTTAAGTACATACACATGTGTGTGTGTGTCCATGTCTCTGTGTTGAAATGATAAATTTTCTCTATTTTCTAAAACAACTGTCATTTAAGACTCTGTATTTTGTTGATCACTGCCAGTCCTATCCCTAAGCCTGCCAAGTTCAAACTGTTTTTTAAGTGGTTTATAACTGACACCTTCAAAAAAACCAAATAAACAAAACCAAAAAAAAAAAAAACAATTATCTTTGTCATAATAAACAAGAAAATAATGCAAAATAAATGAAGAAAAATAATAAATTTATAATTTGGGAAGAATTCAGATCGTACTCTACGCAATTTATCTCTGCTTGATATCTAGACACTTAACCTCTCCTGGTTTTAAGATGAAGCTGATGCTCACTAACCTGCAGGGCCGCTGTGCTCAGGACTCTGATAATGTGGTTTTCCTCACACCAAAAGTTCCTGCTTCTCATCATGGCATCCTTCCTCCATTGTTGTTCCCCTCTGTAGCTGCCTCTTCCAACTTATAACTTGAGTTATTTCCATAATAGCCCCAGGACATTTTAAGATTTGTATTAAAGGAAGAAAATATATAGAGATATAGTTCAAGGTAAAATAACAAAATCAAACTACTTAAATATTTTATGAATATTTAAATTCAAGGCTTATTTATTGGCATGTCAACTGTTTTTGTTGTTTTTATTATTCTTGTTGATGATGTTATTGATGATTTGCTTGACTTTTTTTTGTTCCTTGTTTAGTGTACAAGTCTTGTTTAGGGAGCACTACTGTTCTGTGAATTTTGTGAATAGAGCTTTCTTCTCATATGACACTATGTTTTGACAAATTTCCTAGTCCTGTGACTTTTACAGTCTTTCTTCCCCATCTAGTGCAATGCGCCATGAGTCGTGAATATAGGGATTAAGTTGTAGAGCTATCAGTTGGTGTTAGGCACTTTCTTTGTTTCTGTATTTCTAGCACTTGTAGATTTATATACTCTTTTTCATTTTCTAAAAACAATCTTTTTAATGAGAAATGATAGCTATAATTATATGTGGGTATAAAAATAAATATTTGAGGTAGACATTCTACTTGTTTAGGGAAATAGCATCACTGGGTTCTTACAAGGCCATGGACTTAGTTGCCATGAGTAGTTGCATAGGTTTATAATTACTTAGTCCTCAATCTGATTAGACTGTTAAACCAACATAAAATCATCAATATTTTACTATGCAGCCTACAGGCCCATAGACTTTATAACTGAGTTAGCCAGAGTAAAGCAGACTCCATGACAGGTTGCAACCTGGCAGGTTAGGAAATTAGGCCTAAGTTTCTGTTTCCTAGAAATGAAAACTTTAATCCAGGAACCTGTTGTCAGCTGACCAGCACTGCAGGCAGCCGATCTGATGATGACTTGCTACTCTGAAAGTCCTAACTGATTACAAAGGCATCCATGTCCCTGGAGATAAAGACAATCAATCAAGAGAAAGAGTTAAAACTAACCCACTTCTATCCTAACAGGCTTTAAACTGACCATGCTAAGCACACACCAAGATTTCCCTTCCCAAATGAGGAAAAACTCACATTCAGGAAATTCTGCTAAATAAACACTCTTTGCCTTTACATAGGATTTGAGTTTGGGGTATCATTCTTCAGTGAATCATGGACACTTACAATAGTGTTGTGTCCAAAATATTTTGATTAACATGCCAACATGGATAGAGAAATTCTCCCAAAGCCCTGACCCTTAATGAGGAACTACAGTCCACTACTAGCTGCTGAGAGAAGAACCAATCTTTTCCAAAGCAAGCCCCCTGAAATGTTATCAAACCCCACATGGTCAGTCTTATATGACTAACACTAAATAGTCTTAGAAGGTTATGTGCACTTGTATATTTGTATGTATAGTAGAAAAATAATTGAAGAAGTGTTCATGAATATGAGATGGAGGGGGTAGGGACACGGGAAAAATTAATAGAGGAAGAAGAAAATGAATGGAATGGTTTAAATACAGTACTCATATAACTAATTTTCAGAAATTTATTAAAAATAACTAAGGATAAGAAATACTAATCAAACTTATCAAAATAAGAAGAAAAAAGGCAATCCTTTTGAGAGAAAGAAATAAGAGGGGTGTAGCTTATTGAAAATATAACTAGGAGTATATTCACACCTGGTAAACAGGAATAGGTGCTGTGTATCAGCAGAATGCAGGCAGTCATTCAGGAAGAGTAGAATGCCCAGGCTTTGTCAAAGCTAGAGGGGAAATTAATCTGGTATGTTCCTAGTAAGCCCAGGTCTCAGAACTGAAATCTGTATCTTCCTTTTAAAAGTCACCTTGAATGGGAAAAGCTTATAAATGATAAACCCCAAACACACTGTAAAGCATTAGAATACAAGTGTAGGATGAGGTGCTCTTGGAAACCGCTTGTGATTAAAAAAAAAAAAATCATAGCACATGGTTGGCTCCAGAACATGACATTATTTCCTTGATTGATCTCATCCTGTTATAAGAGACATGGGTCAAAATGTTTTGGTGGCATGAAAGATAATGCAAAAGATTTTTGCTTAGCTTAAATTAAGATATAATTTGACTCAATAAATTTGAATTTGAATTTTTACTTCCAAACAGAAAATTGGAAGATTCACAGAACAAACAATGGAATTGTCATTTTTATAAACTTTTTTTTAGTCTCATTTCCATGATTGAATTAAACCATTGAAAAAGAATACACATGAAGATTTGAAATAATGGATGACAGGATGCACTTTTTAAATGTGGTTTTTATGCACTTCATTTCTGAAGCCATAACCTGCTATATTTGCAAAGAAGATAGTAAATCCAGCTTGCATTAATTATTCATCCATCTCAATTGGGAGGGAATCTAGCAAACTCATTCAGTGAATGAGTGCCTTTAACTCCCATGTATTTGAGGGCTGCATGGAGTTAACAGATTGGGGAGGAGCTCTGATTTTTCATTACTCACAGCAGTTCAGTAGAAACATGCTAACTTATAGAAAAACGTTTTCAAAATATGTCTTGAGAATAATGACCAAACTACTGAAATCTCCAGTTGTAGTCTGCCAGCTAAGAAGGACGGTACTTGAACTTCATTTCAGTTTCTGGTTTCATAGCCTTTGGGATAGCATAATTTACATTTGTTATTCTGCTTCAAAAGATCTATTTCAAGGCCTTTAAAGAAAACCAGAAGCTAACACACGTGTTACTGAGGTTAACACATACAAGCACACATGTGTACACACCCATAAACATGTGTACACATATACATTCACAATCACACACATCTCTGACATCTGATTTCTTAAAGTTCTGTGCAACATATCATTAGTGTTTGCATACAAAAGATTTTAAGCTTTAGCATTCAGAGGTTTGAAATCCATCTATGGTTAACATCTTTAGAGATATGAAGTTGAACTTTTACTTCTAAGGTCATATATGGATAGTAAATGTTATTCTACTTTGTAATTTCTTATAGCATCTGAATTTTGCATAAAAGATATATTATTTAGATAAACCATGAAAAGGATATATAAAATTAGAAAGAGTATAAATATTGCAGTTGTTTTATTTTTCTTTTCCTTTCTTCTTTTCTTTTTGATAAAGAATCAGTTATCTCACTAAGAAATTTTTCAGTATCTTCAAGTGTTTTGTCTCACTCTGTTATCTATATGTTTTATTTAATGACTAAATCTAGATTACATGTTAACATCATATATATTTATGTACCTCCACTTATAAATACATGGGAGACAATAACAATGTGCCAATAATAAGCAGAAAGTAGCTCATGTCTAAACACTTCAATAAATATATTCCTTTTACTTACTGAATCAAGTGTATTACTTAAAATAGTGCATATTATTGTAGTAAAATATCAATTTGGATTGAGGTAACCATAAAGATATAATTAAAACTATCATTTTACAATGATTTGGACAATGAATTTTCTTGAAATTAGAAAATACTAAATTTAAATATATAGGTAATTCATCTTTAAGCTAACAATTAAGATTGAATAAAGTTATTCTCTTAATGGAAAAGTAACTAAAATCAATATATACATAAAAGTAAAACTAAGCCAAATTATTGAGTGAAACAATCACAAACAATATTCTTTAAAATGTTGATATCTTTGCAATGTAGCTCATTTATTCTAATTTCATCACTGGTGGTCTGTCATTGCCCCATTTTGGTTTCTCTCCCAAGATAGTAAATTACTTTTAATCCTGAACCGTGTTGATTATCTCAGACTGAGAGAAACTCAGTCATAGTTGAGTAATAAATAAGTATTATCAAATAGCCATATGAAGACTCTATAGAAGTTGAATTATGTCCAACAGTGGGGAGATGGAACTTAAGAGACCACTTCTAGTAGATAGAGATGACCCCAAGTGGTGGGATAGGGCCACCTACCCATTTCAAAAATTTCGATCCAAAATGGTTCCCTTCTAAAGGAAATGCAGGGACAAAAAGTGGAACAGATGCTGAAGGAAAGGACATCCTTGAGATCCATCCTGTGCACAGGCACCAAACCCATACACTACTCCTGAAGCTAAGATGTGCTTGCAGACAGGTACTTACTCTGTCTCTGTACTCTGTGAGGCTCTACCAGCATCTGCCTGAGACAGATGCAGATACTTTCATCCAACCAACCATCTGACTGTGCCTGAGGACTCCTATGGAAGAATTAGAGGAAGGAATGAAGGAGCTGAAGGGGATTACATCCCCTTAGGAAGAAAAACAGTATCAGCTAACCTGACCTCTCAGAGCTTCCAGGGACTGAAGCACCATCAACCAAGGACCATTCGTGGGCTGAACCCTGCTCCCCTCTGCTCGATGCCCCAGAGAAGGGGGCTGAGAGATGGGTGAGGAAGGAGTGGGTGGGTGCGTGGGGTAAAACCCTCTTAGATGTGAAGAGGAATTGGGGGGCTGGGAACAGGGACAACATTTGAAATGTAAATAAATAAAATAATAAAAAATTTAACGCATTAAAAAAAAATAGAGTTAAGTAAAGTTACTGTCATTTACTCTGATTTTTATCCTTTGTTCTATTTTTTCCTTAAATTTTTCTGATTGTTCGTAGCAGGAAACACACAGCCACTTGTTTTTAAAATTGAGAAGACAAAAGTATATATTCATTTTTTTTCTAATTTCAAAACTTTGTACAATAGGGAAAACTACATTAGATTTTAGTGGAAATTGTATTTTAAGTATTCTTAAAATAAATTTATTAAAAATAATCCTCTTTTTTTTGCAAGTGTTAGCATGTTTTCGAGATTGTAATTTAAATACATCTCTTACTTTCCTTCTCTCATTCCAAACAATTTGATTGACCTCTCACCACTCTCTTTCTAATTCATAGTCCCTCTTTTTAATGATTTTCATTACAAGCATATGCATATAAACACACACACATCCATATTTAAATATAATCTCTTTAATCCATAACCCTAATTGTGCAGTAGTGGCCTGTATACATTGGAAATAAGAAATGGCTCTGTAATTTGACGTAAGATCTACTCAACAAGGTGAAAACCATGCATGTTACTGGACACTTCACTAAGTACTCAGTGCTGATCATGCAGTGGTTGTTGGCATTTCGTCTAGGCTCTGCCCCACATTTACCTGCAACAGCCAGGTAGACCTGACTCACTATAAACAGGGATGTTTGCACCTTCCTCATTCTCTTCTCTTCCTCTTGCTCTTCTTACTCTCTTCCTCTTTGGCTCTTCTCTCCCCATTTCCCTCTCCCCTTTCTCTCCACATGTCCATGGCCAGCCTCTATTTCCCCCCTCCCTCCCTCCCTCCCTCCCTCCCTCCCTCCCTCCCTCCCTCTGTCTCTCTGTCTTCTCTCTCTCTCTCTCCCCCTCCCTGTCTCTTCTCACTCAACTCCCCTCTCATTCCCTAAATAAACACTATTTTATACTATATTGTTGTGTGGTTGGTACCTCAGTGGGAAGGAACACCTCAGCATGGGCTTGCTGAGGCACCCCACCATACTGTGCCTCCACCACACAGATCCCTGGCTTCTTTTTCTTTTTTTATAAAAGACAACAATGGTCATTAAAGGAGAATCTAAAATCATTAATTTTCTAAACCAATGTAATCTCTGACAATCTATGAACATTTGTTCTTGTACACACAAATAATAGCAGTCTAGATCCCTTATCAGTAAACTTCTCTTTGTAACAGATGGAAACCACTACAGATAACATATCATCTTAAAATGAGGAATAAAGTAAAAATCAGGATACAGTATATACAGAGAAAATAAAATAGTTGTGAATATTTATAATTGCTAGTTGCTTTTGAAAGTTTAAAAACCTGACCTTAAGTCTGTAGGGGTTCAAAGTCTTGGATGATACCTGTGGAATCGCTTTCTTTATGTTGTGTAGCACAGTCTTTTTTTTTTTTTAAGATTTATTTATTTATTTTATGTGAGTATACTGTCACTGTCTTCAGACACACCAGAAGAGGGCATCAGGTCGCATTACAGATGATTGTGAGCCACCATGTAATTTCTGGGAATTGAACTCAGGACCTCTGGAAGAGCACTCAGTACTCCTACCCAAAGGGATGAGCATAAAAATTAGCTGTCTATTTCCTTGCCAGAATTGGTAGCTCTTATTAAGAATTAGTACATGAAAGCACATTGGTATCAGGGAAGTTGCTATACTTTAGGTAAAATACTATACATAAAGAACTTTGATATTCAAACCCACCAAGATAACACCTTTAATGGAAGTAACATTCACTACCTAAAAAGATAACCAAATATCTTCTGACATGAGATCATATTGGTATATTCCTACTTGCTACTGGCTCCTAAAACCCAAATTCTTTTTTCTTTTTTTGTTTTTAGAGATACTTTTTACTAGATATTTTCTTTATTTACATTTCAAATGTTATCCCCTTTCCTGGTTTCCCCTCCTAAAACCCACTATCCAATCTCCCCTCACCCTACTCACCAACCTACCCACTCCCACTTCCCTGTCATGGCAATTCCCTACACCGAATCTTCACAGGATCAAGAGCCTCTCCTCCAATTGATGTTCAACAAGGCCATCCTCTGCTACATATGCAGCTGGAGCCATGAGTCCCTCCATGTGTATTCTTTGGTTGGTGGTTTAGTCCCTGGGAGCTCTGAGGGTACTGATTGGTTCAGGGAAATTGATTATTCCTCCTATGGGGCTGCAAACTCCTTAAGCTCCTTGGGTCCTTTCTCTAGCTCCTCCATTGGGGACCCTGTGCTCAGTCCAATGTTTGGCTGAGAGCATCCACCTCTGTATTTGTCAGGCACTGACAGAGCTTCTCAGGAGACAGCTCTATCAGGCTCCTATCACTTGTTGGCATCCACAATAGTGTCTGGGTTTGGTGACTGTATATATAAAACTCAAATTCTTTATTGTCATTTTAGAACAATGGTTAATTTCTATGACATTGCAGTCTGACCATGCACTTGCTACTGAATTTTGCCTATAAAGTGTTCATATTCTACAGAACCCAAATCTTTCCACTCGGGACATAGGAAAACCATGTTCTTAGTGGGGCTTAGTGGGGTGTCCTGCTTGAAGTGGTTATTTACCTAATTACAAATGACTGGGTACTAGACATTATTTTTTATGAAAAAATTATCAGCTTGTTTACTTAAAATTATATCTCAAATTCTTCAGACTATGTCACATGATCCATATTTTTTCCCTGAACTGAACAATAATGAACGATTTAAACAAGAAGGCAAGATGAAAGTGGAATTGAGTAATATACACACAGTTCTGAAATTTTACATCTGAGGAACAAGGAGAGAATAAACATTTCCTTACAGATATGTAAAACCACTAATCAATATGTATCTGTAACACTTTCATGACTTATCTGACCTGGAAACCATGCAGATGAAATGGCCCATATGGAGCTATATAAGTGGAGTGAAATAGAAAAAAATATCACAGAATAGTAACCTGAAGATCATGGTTCATTCTTTGGTTGGCTCTTTTTAACTGGATTTTGGTCTAACACATAATTGATCATTCAAGATCTGATGTCTCCACTATAAAGTCAGGATCATCACCATTGCCAGGATATTGTGTGCTAAGCTTTACTGCTATTAGGAAGCTCATTCTTTCCCACTGAGGCCAGATAAGGCAGCTCAGCTAGATTAAAGAGCTCCAAAGGCAGACATCAGAGTTTAAGTCAGAAATAGACCCCACTCCAATTGTTAGGAGACCCACATGAAGACCAAACTGTACATCTGCTACATATGTGTAGGCAGCCTCAATCCAGACTACCACACTTTTTGGTTGGTTGGTGCATCTCTTTAAGCCTCAGTAGGCCCAGGTTAATTGTATCTGTAGGTATTTTTGTGGTGTCCTTGACCACTCTGTCCCTCAATCTGTCCCTGACTCTTACATGTAGTTTTTTTTTTTTAGAAGATAATGCTTTTAAGGCCAATAAAACATAGCTATAAACAAATTGATAATAGGATAATATAATTCAAAAAGGTAAGTTGAAAGACCAAGCAAGATTATTTAGCAATAGAAATACAGGCAATGTAGTCACTGGGGAAATATAAGCCATGACTACCTAAGCAATGGTAGTGGGAAAGAGCTAATTTTTCATGGCTGTGAGGACATGTCAATCAGATAGGTGTGTACTACTCAAGTAGTACACTTGTGTGCATTTTGAGCAATGAAGATATTAAGTATTGATGGGATTGTTCATCAACAATTCTTGATTTTTTTCAAAAGTAATTCAAAAGTTAATTCATTTGTCTAAACATTAATCTATATAGAGAAAATATAATGATCTAAGTACATCACAAACTTCATTCCTTCAGCCTGGCATAGTTCTCCTTATAATTCAACCATCTAATGTTGACATTTTCAGTTCTTTAGGTCAGACCACCAGAACTATCACCAAAGTTTGATCAAAATTTCCCATCAAAGAAGAGCATAAATTCAGACTCAATTATAACTCATTCACAGAAGCACTGGTATTTTATAACACATTCTTAGCACTAGACCTCCCATTTGTTGACACTAAACCCACTAAATATTGTTTTCAATTTCCAAATACAATTTAAATATCATGTCTTCTTAGCATCACTGCATTACATGGAGTA
>JADRCD010140232.1:18081-30874 GCA_019843815.1 Montemys delectorum | reverse complement strand
AGCCACCATGTGGTTGCTGGGAATTGAACTCAGGACCTTTGGAAGAGCAGTCAGTGCTCTTACCCGCTGAGCCATCTCCCCAGCCCTGATACTCAGTGTTTGAGTTGCCTGTGCAGGACCTCTACCTTTACATGTGTCCCCTTAATTCAGATGATCTGAAGTAATGCTGTCTGCCTGCTTATGTCTAAAGTAAAAAGTGGATTTCATTTTGCTTTTCATAAAGATGAATGTCTGCTTTCATTTGCTTTGGGCAAAAGCTTTTGAGGATTACTTTTGAAGTAAGAGGAATTACAAGTCCTTTTAAGAGGAGAACAAACCACTAATCCCAGGTATTAAGCACTGGCTTCATGAGATCACTGCAGAAATAGATCTACATGATAGAATTGGGGGTGTATGTGAAGGGTACTAAGTTGGTTGACCAGCACCCTGAAGGCTAACCTATGATTAACTCCCCTTATGAACAGGGTTAGCCACCCTCTGCTTAGCATAGACTCCAGTTTAAGCTTTCAACCAAAGAAACAAATAGAGGTGTGTAGAAGTGGGCATATTGAAAACTACCAGCATTTGCTAAAGAACAGGCAAATTAAACTGTGAGGAAAAAGGGAGGATTAGAAATAACTAGCCTATATTAAAAAATATTTGAATAATTATCTTTTAATGACATTCAGTCAAATAATAAATATTATAACTGCTTTCACTTTCCATTAATAAAGGTTAAGGTTGTAGTTCAGTGGTGTAGCATATGCTTGGCACACACAAGAGGCTTAGCTCAATTCTTAGCACCAAAAGTAGGATGTATGGAAGGCAGGCAGGCAGGCACACACACACACACGTGCACTTGTGTATTTGGATTATAGTCTAATTGATTTGGAAGAGCCATAAGCATTTCTCTGTGACTCCCATTAGTAAACACCAAGATGAAGATGCATACTGGCAGTCTGTAATGGCCGTCATCATAGACCATTGCAAACACAGCAGCCAGTCATTCATCTGTGTTTTCTGGAAGGCAGGCTGTGTGGACAGGGTCTCTCACTCACACCTGTGATTCCATGATTGTCTTCTATATTTGTTTATATCATCATTGGGACACTATTATTGCAAATAATTCTAATTCCACCCTTTGTCTGACTTTGTCTGTAATGCAGTAAGATACATTGCTTTTGCTTTCTGCCGATTTGTCACCTGCTTTGGGCTCTGAATGAAGCAAAACTTCATTGGAGCCATTTCCTGCATGTGCATAGTGTTTCCACAGTCTGGTGGTTTGGAGTTCTCATGGCTGTTCCTCTGTTGTTTCCTGGTCAGTGAATGGAACTCCCAGCAGCCAGCTTTCCACTCCTAAGTCCACCAAGTCCTCCAGCTCCTCTCCAACCAGCCCTGGAAGTTTCAGAGGATTAAAGGTATGAAGGAGGAGATGGGGTGCATGTATGTGATTCTGTTATTTGTGTGGTCTGTTTGTGAGCTTGTAAAAGGTGCACTGGGTCCTGGCATCAAGTTATCTGGTCTTCTTTTTTTTTTTTTGGAGACAGGGTTTCTCTGTATAGTCCTGGCTGTTCTGGAACTCACTCTGGAGACCAGGCTGGCCTTGAACTCAGAAATCCGCCTGCCTCTGCCTCCCAAGTGCTGGGATTATAGGCGTGCGCCACCACCGCCCGGCCTATCTGGTCTTCTTAACTATCTCTCTTGTGTTCAAATCCTGTGGGAATGCAGGGTTGTGATAGGTTGAATGAAATGTGGTGAACATAAAGCATAGACTTTATTGAAGTCTAAAATGTCAACGTAGCATACATGCACACCTACAGGAAGGTGCCACAAGAAAAGCATGTATGTTTTAGTGAGGGATGTAGCATAAATGGGCGTTACTTACGGTGTTGAAAATATAAAGAATAGCAGCAAAATTAGTGGTTGGCTTAAAAAGTTACTTAATAGGGAGAATATTAATGCACAAGGCTGAAATTTACAAAATGTTAACAGGTTTCATTTGATTTAGTAAATCCTAGTGTTTTAAGTTGATAAAATGTGCCTGGTAAAACATCAGTAAATAGTTGGACGCTGAGCGTCTCCTTGACTGACAATCAGGTTGTTTATATGGTAAACTGCACTGAAAGTGCTAAAGTCTGTACAAAGCTGTGCATATGTCAGTAACCGGCTTCCCTTCCGTAGTGGTGGCACATACACTGCTCCCAGGAATATAGTCTCTGCAAATGGCTGCTTAAATACCTCAAATAGGCTCCAAGAAGTTTTCTTTAAGGATGTTGAGGAATCTTTTTGACTATTATAATGAATAGCAAGGGCTGCTTGCCACTTCTGTGTGGACAAGGAATGAAAACGCATCAAGCTTAGGATTCTTATACCTTGAGGGGTACATGGAGCTCTCAGCTTCCCAAAGTGGGGTAGCATTATCCACCTGAGTGTAAGCTCAGCTTGCCCTGCCCTGAGAAGGGTATGAGAACAAGAGAGTAATACAGATTATCTTGGTTTGTGCTTGCCTGGTTATGTACCTTAGTTGAAACATGGGATGAGACTGATGGTAAATTTAGGGATAAGAGAATATATAACCTGCACCAACTACACATTATTAGACACACTTATTAGAGGAACTGGCTAGATGTGGTGGCTCTAGCTTGTAATTTCAACAAGTAGGAAGCAGAGACAGGAAGATTCTGCAAGTTCAAGACTAGTCTGATTTGCATGGTGAACTCTAGGCAATCTAGGGCTACATGCTTGCCTAGCATGTACAGTGCCCTGAGTTGATCCCTAGTATACTCCTGGGTGTGGTAGCCAGTGCCTGCAATTCTAGCATTTAGTAGATGAGGTCAGGAGGATCAGAAGTTCAAGTATCAAGTTCAAGGTGAGCCTGGGCTATATGAAACTCTGACTTAAAACAACCCACCCATTAAAACAAAACAAAACAAAACCCCAAAAAAACAAACTTTAGGCCATGAGGGACATTTTATACTCAAACCGTAACGTCTGAGCGTAAGAGGATGGTGTACATGGGCCTGTGGGAGAAGCTGTCTTGGTAGCCTGGGGAGTAGCTGGAATTTGAAAGCAGGGCCTGTACTTCTAAGAGCTAGTCTTAACAGATGGCTCAGAACAGCCATGTCAGAGCAAAAGTTTATACACTGAGTTATTAAAGTGTTGGCTAGCCACAGATCCCTGGTGGGCTGCTACTCCAAAATTGAGTCTCTACGTAGTAAAACTTAGCTCCCCTTTGTTTGGATTTGGGGAAGATGGCCGTTCTGAAAAGCGTGATCACTTTTGGTGATAGTTACCTGAGGAGAAGCTGGTCAGACAGAAGTCTCCTTCCCTGCAGGCTTCTGCTTTCCGGTGTTGGTACCACAGGACTTTGCAGTAAGCCACTTCCTGAATGGTCTCAAGAGAGCTTAGTCTCTGGTAGTATTGGTTTTCTTTTATCCTTCTTTAGTTGTTAAAGAATTCTGCAAATGTCCCAACCAACCCCAGTTAAGCCTTGGCAACTAAGACACAAAGCTTTGACTCAGAGGATAGAGGTGCAACAGAAGAACCTTAGGGTGCAGCTCCATGGACAGTCTCAGGCATAATGAAGCTCAGAGCTCCACTGAGACAGTGCTCTCTCTCGCTCTGTTTGGAGGAAGACACAGGTGCTGTGATTAGCACAGACTCCAGTCAGAGTGCCTGGGTTTGATGTTGATGTGCTCCTCATTGGCTGTATGACCTTGGGGAAGTCACATTGCCGTTTTCTGTGAAAAGAGGGTTCATGGGATGCATTGAAACACTGGTGGACCAAACACAGAGAAAGCACTCAGGACAGCTTCCATGTTCTTCCTGTAACTGTGGGGTCTCCAGGCTCAGTCTCACATGAAGGAAGTTGCACATGAAACACACAAGTGTACAGTAGTGTGCAAAGAGGAAGGTAAGCACAAGAACTGTCAGACCGAGGTTTCTCTGTGTTCCAGGTTTCCCTGGCTGTCCTGGAACTCACTCTGTAGACCAGGCTGGCCTCGAACTCAGAAATCTGCCTGCCTCTGCCTCCCAAGTGCTAGGATTAAAGGCGTGTGTCATCACTGCCAGGCCAAGCTTTTCTGTTATATCCCTGTTCCATGTACTTACAAATATTCTGACCAAGAGCCCTTGCTCCAGGAGAGTGAAAGTACTCAGTTCTTAGGCATTATGTTAACGAGCCATAAAAGGTCACTGCAGGGCTCTCCTCAGCCCCATTTCTCTTTTGCCCTCTGAGTGCCAGGACACCGGCAAAATATGGAACACTTCCAGGCTCCTTCTGTGCCCCACTTAATAAACTGTCTCCTCCCCTGCAATTGACTGTGTATGTATGATTCATTGTAAAGAAGCTGACCTCGAGACTCAGATCCTTGTCTGGTAGAGGTTTAGAAGGCCTTGTTCCTCCCAGCTGGGACTCTTCCATGGATGAACTTTATGTCCTCAAAAGGTGGCTGCTACCTTTTTAAGCATGTGACAGGGGAAGGATGCCATGCAGTTGTTGTTTCTGGCACCCGGCTTTAGAATCCAGATTATCTATTGCCATATTATCTTAGGTGTTGAACAGGTCATCGGTTGAGCCTGGGAGGGGACGTCCCGGTCCTTTCTGTGCTAGCAGCAATTTTGCATTTTTGTCTTTTTGCCAGCTGCCCAGAACCTTTGTTTTAGGCTGCCTTTCTTTTCCATCCTGATCTCCCCAAACTTTCTGTCCATCTGCCTGCTTGGCAGTCACCACTGTCTCTCACAGTTTTACCACTCTCTCTCCCCTGATCTTTTCATCCTGTTCCCTGCTGTTTTTTCTTCTACTCTTGGAGTCCACCGCTGACATTGTTACCTCCCACCCCCTAATCCTCACCTTCCCAGTTTTGTCCTGCATGCTCTTTTTCCTTGCCAGGGCATCTCCAAGTACCTTGAATATGGCTGGCAGCTTTCTTCTGGAGGATTCCTTACTGTCCTTAAATCATAGCATTTGGGGCAGGGGGGCAGACAGGCAATAAATGTCATGGACTGCCAGATAGATGAAGAGAACATTTCCGTGAACTTTAATTCATCATCTGTCCAAAGTAAAGACTTTTTATGGTAGCCATAACTGAGGGCTTCAGACTCGGGGCACACGGTTTTAAATGCCCGAGTTCTGATGCAGAGGTGCATGCCTGGGAGCTCTCCAAAGCCAGCATTCTTATTGGTTGAAAGGAGGAAGAACAAAGTCCAAATGGAATGTCACCCAACATCTTGAGATTATAAACTGTCTGATGTGCTGACGTTTTATCTGACGGTGTCTCCTGGGTCTGCTGGTGGTGAAAGCTTTCCCAGATTTGTGAGGTGTGGTGAAGGAGCTTTTGTGTCTAACCTGATTGGCAGAGCTAAAATGTAACTCTCTGACCTCCTGAACTTGGAACCTTCTTTTCAAAGCTGTGAGATGTAAATCCACAGTAGCTACTGACCTTAGACATTTTTGCTTCTCCCTGGAGCTCTGGCTTTTCTGGTGAATTTAAAACTAAGTTAATAATTTTCAGAACTAGGGAGCTGGTCACTCTGAGGCTCTTTTCATTTCCCCAGAAACACTGTGTGGTGACTCGATCTTTGAACATAATTGATTTTGTTAGACAGAAACAGAAACAAAGAGGCCGATTAAGTAGTTTTGAAGACTTCGGTGCCCTAGCAAAATAAATCATGATATTGAATACCAGATTCAGTGTTTGTTCATGGTGGTTTCTCGGTTGGTTTGATGAGTTTGGGGACAATTCAGCCCTCATCTGGGCTGCAACACATTAGGGTAGATTGAGGGACAGTGATCACCATGCAAGTCAGAGCAACTGTAAGAACATTATTTGAATATAACCAACATGTGTTCATATTTGATGCCCCTTGCTCGAGAGCATCGGACACTAGAAGCTCTTCTTGGTAATAGAGTAGATTGAGGTTGCTGCAGTAGCCAACTGTGACACCTTGGATCCTAGAGGTGATGGAGCTCCTAGCATGTAGACATTTCAGACAAGACGCTCTATGATACTCAGTCTCGATCTTACCGGGTAGGATTACTCACAGGTGTGATGAGGTTCTAGTTGATTTTGACCACCACATAGTCTGTGGAGGTGTGTTGCCCTAGTGTTAGGCCCATTGGGATGGTCCTTGGGGGTATGGAGTCTGAAGGCACGGGTTCAATGCCACAGTCCCCGGGAGTCAGGTTCGAGAAGCAGAAGCAGACCTGCTTATTACAAGGTTGGGGGAGTGTCTTTATACCCTCCACCGTGCCCCATTGGTCCATGACATCCCCCCCTTGTTCCTGGCACCATATGATTGGCTGGCCAGGTCATGTGCTCTGTTGTCATTTGTCTCCTTGTGCTAGATCTTAAGGTTGTAAAATGTAGATGGAGCTGTTGAACATGTGTGGGCCATTATGGGCCACTAGTCAGGGTATGACGATTCATTCCTCCTACAGAGCTGTGGGACTCAGGATCAGAGGGGCTCAGTCAGCCAATCTACAAAGCTGGCAAGCTAGCCACCGGCCTGAGTCCTATTTACATACACAGTGGATTGCATTTATCACCATTAACCAGCTATAAATGTCAAATGACATGAGTAAGTGGGTAATCCTCTTGCCTGGGACAGGGAGCATCTGCAAAGGAAATAATAGAGTGGTAGAGTCATTGTGGCTCTCCATGTGTTCCTCTTAGTCTGCTTGTCTGCAGGCCATAGGGAATGTGACGCCTTCTATTTAACAATAGCATTTCCTGTTCACCAGCGGTCTTTCTGGGGAACATGGTGAAAAGCTAGCTTTTATGGCCTTGGAGAGCCAAGCTTTGTGGTGGGAAAGTTAAGGGAATATGATCATAAACTGGGAGCTGAAAAGGCATAGTCTAGGGTAATCCTGGATGATGTGACTCCCTCTTTCAGCATTTACTTCAGCCATTGGGCCCTGACCTGGAATGGGCAGGCTTCAAGGAGTGTCCTAACTATTCTCATGTGTTTCATAGAATTACCAATCTTGGTCAGTAATGGCCATGTCTTTTCCCCTTTGTATCCTTTTACTTCCTTTTCAACACCACCAGTGGTTGCTGTGGATTCAACTAAACAGTGAGGAAAGAAAGGGAAATCTGTGTTACTACGTTTATTCCTCATTCTATATTGGCCTCAGTTCATCTGTGTTACAGTGAAATTATCCCTTCTAATACTATTTTTGCATGCTTTTTAAAAGTGAAAGCCTTATTTTCAAGTAGAGGAATATATTGGATAAGTCACTCCTGTTAAGTCAATGCAGGGATTTTTGAAAAGCTTTGGCACTTAAAAAAAATGTCAATTTGAGAGTTGAAAAATGGTTTTTGTCGTTTATTTGCTTAAAAAGCCACGACTCCTGCTGACTCACTGAAGCTTCTGTTGAATGCACATGGACCTAACCTGGCTCAGAGCCCTCTCCCTCCATAGGGTGCCTCCGCCTCCTACACCCATGGCTTCCCCACTTGGCACTTTTTATTTAGAGAACTGGCGTCCAACACCTGTTCTTTTACTGATTTCTGTCCATGCCTTTTGTCCCCCTGGAATCCCAGTACAAAGCGGGTTTATAATTATTCGGCTGCACAAGGAATGGGGATCAGGAAGGAAAGGATTTTTACTCAGAATAAACACTGGGAGAGTTAGAAAGGTCCACAGGAACTCGGTGGATAAACACTCTGAAGTGGTTGCTTGGAGGTAAATGGGCCTGTTCCAGCTGTTCCTCCTTAGGGAGCTCCTTAGAGAGTCCTGGAGTCAGTCATGACATCCAGACCAAGAGAGGGGCTTAGAAAAATGTTAGCTGCTTCCAGGAAAGCTGGGCAAGCAGGAAGTGGGCCACAGGACCAAGTCCTAACATCTCGGAAGTCTAGACCTTATGTCCTGGAATCCTAGGTGCTGTAGGCAGAGGATGTGCCACGCCCGACCCAGCCAGGTGAAGGCCGTCTCATTCTGGGCCATGAGATTTAGATCTGTAAACAGATCCCGGCCATTGTTACTCATTAGAATTTGGTGACCCAGCCCCCTGGTCCGTTTGTTCAGAGTCCTGGGAGTAATCAGCCGAACTCCTTTTTATTAATCTTTGATATTTAACTTTGCAGAAAGGTTTCATTCTTCTTATTGTTTATTCCTTTAACAGTTAGGCTGCTGGGAATGATGGTGCATATTTGTAATCCCAGCATTCAGGAGTCTTGGTGGGTGTGGGGTGGTAGGGTGAGTGGTGCTCATGTGTTCAAGATGAACATGAGTTACATAGCAAGAACCCTGTTACAAACAAAAAACGGAGCTGATATTAGCTTTTATTGGATCTCTTATTTCTTTGGCAATTTTTTATGTGTTGGAGGAATCACCTTGGGGTGAATGATTGAACAAATTTAGAAATTGTGAGCTCCATGCTAGGCACTTGGAGGGAAGGCAGTAATGACTGAGGTTGATCTGTGTTCCACGGGAGCCATTTTGCTCCATTGTCTGACAGGACTGAAGTCATGTTGGCGCTCTAGATTTTAAGCCACTTTGCCTTTTCAGAGCAGAAAGTTAGATGTAGGGAGTTTAAGTAAATAACAAATAAAGGAAATTATTTGAGTGAATATAAATATAAAACTCACAAGAAAAGGTGGTGGGGTGGAGACACACCATGGCCTGAATGCCTGGCTGAAGATTTGAGCTGATGTTGTTGATAAGAAAGACTCATGGGAGTTTTTTTTGTTCCCTTGATAGTAGTTTGTAAAGTGGGAAACTCGAGAAGTGAGAGAGGCCAGGTGAAGATGGAGGAGGAGTTGACCACAATGGTAGTAGTAAACAATTAATTACATTTTCTAAAAAAATTCCTTTTTAATCTCCTCTTTGAGCTTGCTTTTAGACATTACAACTTTTAGATGTTTTCTTGTACAGTGCCACCAACTCTGGAGTGACTTTCAGTTTTAGTGCCAGGACATAAATAAAATATTACCAACATTAAACACTGAGAATTTGATTGTTCACCAATTTTGTTTTGTTGTTTGGGAGTGAAATGATTGGACTAGGAGCCAGGGATTTAGTCTAGAACTATTAGAATTCTCTGTGATCCCGAGACAACAGTTGCACTAATTTTGGTACCTGTTTAGCCGTGATTTCATAAAGCATACTCTATTTTATTAAAATCAAAAGTAACACAAAAAAGTACAGTATCAATTTTTGTGATGTTAAATCTAGATTGGAGACTGTATCTGTGAAATAAATTCATTAATGTGTTACATTGTATAAATGGGAAGAGGATGAGAAAAAATTCTGTGTCATTTCCTTTATCCACCATTTGACATTCTATAAGCACTCCCTATCGAATAGGGACTAGGGAGCTAATGGTTTGTAAATGTCGAATAGGGACTAGGGAGCTAATGGTTTGTAAATGTCTCCTAATACGGAATGGTATTTTCTTCTTTTAGCAGATTTCTGCTCAGGGCAGGTCTTCTTCCAGTGTAAATGGTGGGCCTGAACTTGACCGTTGCCTGAGCCCTGAAGGTACTTCTCCATCTGGCTATTACTTTTATAAAGCAAACCATCCATGCAAGCCTGTTGGCTATCAGAATCCCATGCATGCCACATCCTTCCTAAAGAGAGATGTGACAATATCATCTGCTAGTCCAGTTAGCTTTAGGAGGTGTCGGGAGTGGAGTCACTTCAGGGGAGGTAGTGCCTCTGCCATATCATCTTGTGTTTCTGATGTTAGTCCTGGCTTCCTCTCTTTTGCTCTTACTGGTTAGAATTCTGCTCGCAGTTCCTAGATATTTTTCGATTCTCTCAATTAGATGAATACAAATAATATTCTGCTTTGTCTGGGATAACAAGACCCACTGTGACGGTGGACTGGCCTTAACTCAAAGTCCATTGTGTCACTTTTTTTGAGAAGGCTTTGTGCCAGGAATTAGCTTCAACAAAGTGCCTTATTTAGATAGAATTTTCTTTACTTGAAGCTAGGAGAGATCTCCTGAGTATTCCTCAGGTTGACTTCACCTCACGCCCCTCCTCTTCCCTGACAGAGGAATTTTGAAAAGCTCAGGTTAGACGTCACCTCTGCCTGAAGATAATCATTTATTTTAACTGGCATTTCGAGATTTGTTGGACTTATTGATTCTTGTGGGTTTCTGATTCTAACCAACAAGGTCAAATGGAACATGTGATTCGGCATTCTACTTAGGAAATATGCTGAGGGATTTCCTTTAGTTTTGCTTAGACCTATAAATAATAGCATTGCATTTCGTTATTTTCCAAGTACGTTGGAATCAATAGGGAAATGCTGATGTTTCCTTCAGACTTAGCATTTGTCCTTGGCTGCAGGTGTGAATGGAAACAGGTGCTCTGAATCATTCACCCTTCTGGAGAAATACAGAATCGGCAAGGTCATCGGAGATGGCAACTTTGCAGTAGTTAAAGAGTGTATAGACAGGTGAGTGGCTCGCGATCTGTTCCCTACAGTATGGGTCTCCCTCTGGAATTAGAAGCATCTCTTCCCCCTTTCCTTAGAGAATCTGCCCTTGGGACCAGCTCTTTGGCATGGCCATGAATGAGCCTTTTGGCAGAAAACAGTTATATTCATAAAATTGTTTTGTATGTATGTGGTCTAGAGGACATATCAGAAATCATCCCCCAGCTTAGAGATAGGTAAGGAGAAAAACGAGCCACTGAAAGAATGCCTTCTATGACCATGACCTTTCCCATACCAGGCTCTGCTCTGGGCATGCTGTGCTACTTCATTGAACCTTCGGAGCAATGCCCTCTCTCCCCCAGTGCGGAGCTATGACTGTGAGACTAGAAGGAGCCAGCTCTTTAAACAATAAGATAGTCATGATGGTTGCAGATAAAAGTCTTTTTGGAAAGGAGATATCATATGACATGTAAATAAAGAAAATATCTAATAAAAAATGAAATTCAAAAAAAAGAAAATGAACATATTGGAAAAAAAAAGTCTTTGTGTATATAGAACACTACCCTACCTCTCCTGAGTGGCTGGTTTTTATAGTTTGTGGAAGGTTTTCTAGGTTTTGATAATTGTAGCTTATCCGTTCTGTTGCATCTCCAGTGAGAGCTCACTGTCCTGTGTAAGAAACTCCTGTTCTTGAAGCCTTTGTACAGAACTCTGGCATACAGATCGCTGACCAAGAAAACAGTGAGGCATCTAAAATGTAGCTTCTAAGGACCTGTTAGGATGTGGTTTATAATATGAGGGGAGCCATTTAAGTATTGCTTTTCTAGACTGGGCCTCATCCCTTTGGCAGAAGCAGCCCCAGATGAGAGAACACATGATGTCTGAATACTTTCTAAGAAGACTGTGATGGTCTCTGCTGCACCATTTGCATTTCAGGGTTTTTGTTTGTTTGTTTGTTTTGTTTTGTTTTGTTGCCATTTAAATTCAACTATGCCAATATTGAGTAAAAATTAAATAGTATTAGATTAAGATTCTTGTGTCTAATAAGTGATTTCTTTAGTGCCAAGCAAGGTTGGTAGGGTGAAATAACATATACCATATCTTGCTGAAGGCTAGGGCAAGGATTTAACTGTAAACTGGAGTAGCTGGTATTATTAGTGTAAGGAGACATCATGAATCAGGTTTTCTTCTCCTGTTAATCGGATGAACTTTTCTTTTCCTTATTCTTTCTCCTTAGAGGCCGTCTTGAGGTTTAAGTAAAGAAAGTGTTTCTTTTCTTGGTTGCTACAACAGAACTTAAATACTTCAGTACGAGTTAATAATGTAAAAGAAGATTTAATTAGCCTGGCTCTTCTTTCCTCTTCTTTTTTTGGGAGTTCCTTCCTCCTGTGACCCCTTTCCACACTGTCTAAGCAACAGAGGTATCCCCTGTGCTGTACAGGGAATTAGGAAGGCAGGTTTATTCTGACTTGTAGCTTTAATGGTTTTTCTCTGGTTATTCCTAGGTCCACTGGAAAAGAGTTTGCATTGAAGATCATAGATAAAGCCAAATGCTGTGGAAAGGTACAGTATGTACCACTGCTACGAAGAAAGAGGAGAGAACGTGTGGGTTCTCGGTGAGGGAGGCATTCCTGTGGGGACTTGCAACCTTCGCTGCAGGGCAGAGACTGCAGGCAGCAGAAAGAAAAGTGATGGGTTTCCAGCCTGCTGTTCTCCAGCAGCTTTTATCTCTAAGATGCTAAATTAACCAATCTAGGTTATAGCTATAGAAAAGGTAAAACTCTTTTCTCTGGGAGATTCCTATTCTCAAATCCAACAAAATTTAAAGGCTAGAACTGAGGACCATGAATTGTTAGTTAACCTACTCCATGCTAAGAGTTAGCCTTCTAGCTTCAGGAGGCTGGCAGAAAATAAGGTTCCTGAACTAGAGACCAAAGACTTTACTGCTAATGGCAGTGCAGGTGACCTGCTTGCTCTGGCTCCCAGGTGATGCCCAGGGCTCCAGTCAGATAACATATACTCATGGGGTTTGTATAAGTCCCTGGGAGCCCCAAGCTTGAGCCACCTCCAGCCTTATGAGGCAGCTGCTTGAAAACCCACCCAGGCTTTTTGCTACAGGAAACCATTAGTTTCATTATCAGGGCCAGGAAATGATCTGGCCTTGTTCCTGTGTTCTAAGGGTGTTTGCTACATAGATACCCCTGGGAGGGACACTTAGAGCAGTGGCCAGTGCAGAAACACAGTGAAGGAGCCGGGCGGTGGTGGCGCACGCCTTTAATCCCAGCACTTGGGAGGCAGAGGCAGGCAGATTTCTGAGTTCTAGGCCAGCCTGGTCTACAGAGTGAGTTCCAGGACAGCCAGGGCTACACAGAGAAACCCTGTCTCGAAAAAAACCAAAAAAAAAAAAAAAAAAAAAAAAAAAAAAAA
>JADRCD010140232.1:0-10275 GCA_019843815.1 Montemys delectorum | reverse complement strand
ACATACATACCACACACACACACATACACCCCATACACACATACCACACATACACACCCCATACATACCCCATACACACATACAACACATACACAACACCACAGGAACACAAACACACACCACACATACACACCACACGTGTGCAATATACATACATCTTTAGGTGGTAAATAATACATCTATATAAAAGCATCTTATTTCCGTATTTCGGACGTTGAAGAGGTCAGCTAGCGAATTTTATACTGTGCTTTCTAAATTCAAATGGATTTACCATTGAAGTTAGTGCAGATGCACACACGCAGCCTTTGGAACAGAGGGGTCACTGCGTATAACTCATGGATAATTTCTTAATTCTGTAAGTGAGCATCTTACTCCCGAGCAATCCTCACCCACATCACTCAGCATGGGCAACACTGAGGTAGTGTGTTCAGGGGAGAGGCAAGGTTACAGTTAAAACGAGCTGTGTGGTTCGATGCCTTCCAGATTTCTGAAATACGAAGTGTAAGGAACTCCCATCTGGCGAATGACTTCATACCCACTCATAAAAGAAAAAAGCTTATTTTTCATGCATGTTAACATAAAATTAAAATTTATATTGGAAACAGTCAAATGTTTTAATCATAGAGCTTGAGTGCCAAATTCTCGTACATGCCTAGTCGCTGTCTTTTCATGAAAGACTGAAATTAGAAAGTGGCTCTGGTCTCCCGCCTTACAGAAGGCTCAGTGCTGTATGGACACTGTCTTTACTGCCATTGCCTAGAGTGGAGTCAAACGTTGTATATCAGTACAGTTACATTGAGCCTTTCTGGGCATGCTCAGAAGCCAGTGTCTGTAGGGGCTTGGCAAAGAGATATCCACTAGTGGGCCGTCCTATCCCCAGGGGAGCTAAGTAGGCAAGTGTGGTTGTCCTGTGCCAAGAGACATGTCTCCCTTGGCATCAGTAATGAACAGTAAATGTAGTGTCCTCTAGGCTTTGGTGGCAGAGCAGAAGGTTCTGTGGTTTTTATGTCCCTCTCTACGCCCTTTATTTGACAGGAACATCTGATCGAGAACGAGGTGTCAATCCTGCGCCGAGTGAAGCACCCCAACATCATCATGCTGGTTGAAGAGATGGAGACAGCGACTGAGCTCTTTCTAGTGATGGAGCTGGTCAAAGTAAGGATGGGTGGGCTCACTGGTGTCAAGTCTCAGAGTGTACAGCGCTCAGAAAAGGGTCCTACAGCCTCTTAACCTTTGTTAGTCAGACACATCAGTTTCATGCACGGCCCTTTCTTTATCTCCTGCAAGCTGACGTGACACCCTTCTTATCTCAGAGGATTGAACTGTTGACATTCTGATGCATCTCTTTCTTTCCTGTAGGGTGGAGATCTCTTCGATGCCATTACTTCTTCAACCAAGTACACAGAGAGAGATGGAAGCGCTATGGTGTACAACCTAGCCAATGCCCTCAGATACCTGCACGGCCTCAGCATCGTACACAGAGACATCAAACCTGAGAATCTCCTGGTCTGTTCAAAATCTCTATTTCATTTTCAACCCATGCTTCTGTTTTTTTTTTTTAATGATTGTAATGCTATGAAAACATCACAGCACAGAATAACAGAGTATAAACCAATACCACAGTGGTGAACAGAGAGCACATGGAAGGGACTCTAGAAAAACCAGCAAGTTCAATTGGTTGGGGTGTTTTGCATGCACACATAAAACCGTAATGGGCTTCTTGGATAGGTGTGCATGTTGTTTTCTGGACATTAGAAAGTACTTTTTCATTTGTCTTCGATTGTGTTATTCAGCTTCATATGATAATGGGATGCCTGCCGTAATTAATGTGTAAAGGGAAAAGGGTTTTGGACTTGGGCTCAAAGTTCAGAGGATCCAGTCTAATAGAGGTGGACCCATTGGTTCAGGCTTCCGATGGGATTGGGTGGTGGTACTTCTGAAGAGCATGAGGTAGGGACAGCTGCCCACTTTGTGATCCAGGAAACAGAAAGGGAGGAAGAAAGACTCGGGGACCTTTGAGGGTTTATAATGATGTAAAGTATCCTGCACAAAGTTCTTCCTGCTAAGGGTCCACCACCTCCCAGCATTACCAGCCTAGGCATCAAGCCTCTCATATAGAGGATCTGGGGTGCTTAGCCATCTAAACTTACGGCAGCAATGCTAACTGGAGAGCAAAACTGTATGATGTGTAACTCTGAAGAATAAGTTAGGGGCCATGGGTGGAAGTAGCAAACCAGATGAGTTCATGTGCAAACAGAACTTTGGAGGTTCCATTCCTCTAAGCTTTGTAGATAGGGAAATTGAAGACATGCTTGAAAGTGTATTCTATTCTACAGAATGAAAAGTAGTTTCTACTATGAGGCTCGGTGACCTTGGTCCGTGGGTCCTGGCCTGTTTTACCGGCCTCTGACCTTGTATAACCCTTTTCTCTTCTGACTTATAGCCATTACCTTTAACTCACATTTAACATCCCTTCATGCTGATCCACGATAACTAAAGCTTATCCACTGGGGAGGAGTTCTTGAGATTCTACCGTCAGGACCTGGGGAAGCTGGTTGGCAGCTTTGCATGTACACAGAGAGGCTATCTGTGCTACTCCAGTGTCTTCATTCCATCTGGCCTCTCCATCCTCTGCAGTCTAGGCTTCACCGACAGTACCCCACCTCCATTTCTTCTGTCTGTCTTAGTCTGTGTTCCCAGTGTGGCTCACTTCTTCATCACTGAGCACAAGTTATGCCTTTAACATTACCCCAGAGTCTCTGAACGGACTGCAGTCACAGTCTCTTCTGGTTCCTGCAGCATTTGCCACAAGGTCGTGATTTTATATTTTCTGATCTTTCTCCCTTTTCAGATTGTAGGGTACCATAGACTGGAGGTCTCGTGTCCTCCTCTCTGTTTTCAGGACTGTGCTAAGCAGGTGCGCTGTGGAGGTGTGGAGTGATCCCTGGTGGTGGCTCTCATCACCACTCAGCTAGCCAGCAGCTGAATAAAGATCATTATAGCCAGCCTCAAGCACCACACAAATGAGTGTTAAAAGGAATATGTGGGGGGCCATCCCAGCAACTTTTCTTCTTTTTAAGATTTTATTTGTTTTTGCTAACCCTGAGTATCCATTTTCCATTTGCTAATGCTATTTGTCCATGACTTGTTTTATCTGGAAGGCTAAGTAGCCTTCCTCCCCTCTCCTCTCCTCCTTCCTTCCCCTTTCCTCCTCCCCTCCCCTTTCCTCCTCCCCTCCCCTTCCTTCCCTTCTCCATCCTTCCCTTCCCTCCCTTCCCCTCCCTGCCCTCTTAGTAGAAAACAGTTTATTTCCCATCCCTCTTCTTCCCATGTTGTTTAAATGTCTGCAATGAAATGGCTAAGGCCATTTCTCCCCACTCAGTGCCCTGAGCAGTGGGAGTTACAAGCAGCCATCTGTGGTGCCTGTTGAGCCTCAGACCAGCCTGCCACCTTAGGCTGAGCAGCAATAAACTCAGGGTTAGCACAGTCCATTCACCCTGATATCCCTCCTTGGTCACAGCCTTCTTGGTTGCTGCTGGCTGCCCACCCTTTCCAGGCTCTTCAGCCTTTCTGTGGTAGCAGAGGTCAGGCAAGCTCTCCCTCAGTTCTGCCTCTCGGGAGATATAACCACACATGCAGAACATCTAGCACAGTAGACCCACACAGTGAGCTCCATTGTTGTATGGGCTGGCAGTGTCTCCATAGCAAGCGCATCTGTTAAATAAACCACGTCGGGAAGGCTGACAGAAGATGCTTCTAAGAGAGGCTGGCGGTCAGCTCTGGTTCCAACAGCGTCAGGAGACATTACTGCCCAGATCTGGTTAGTGGAGATCCCAGGCATGATGGGATCTCCAGCTACCGTGGAAATGCTCTGTGGCAGCAGGAAACTCCAGCACAGCCTGCTAGCTGATTTTCCTGGAGGAGACGACCCTATGTCAACAGGGCTTCTCGTGGCTGGACTGCCAGCAGAAACTCCTAGGTCCTCTTGAGTTTATGACATAATGCCGTCAGATTCCTTCTGTTGCCATGCTGTTCCTCTGGAAATCAGGATTGCTGCCATCCACGTATATTCTTGCTGCAAAGAATTTAAGGACATATTCCTCCTTCATTTGCAGGACACCGAGGGCTCTGGACATCCTGTAAATATTTTCCTTTATAAGAGAAACTAAGAATAGTGCCATTATGACCCTGCCTGGGTACCACAGAAAGGCAGAATTTATTTTTGTTTTGTTTTGTTTTTCGAGACAGGGTTTCTCCGTGTAGTCCTGACTGTCCTGGAACTCACTCTGTAGACCAGGCTGGCCTCAAACCCAGAAATCCTCCTGCCTCTGCCTCCCAAGTGCTGGGATTAAAGGCATGCGCCATCACCACCCGGCTCAGAATTCTTTTCTTACTGTCTTTGTCCCTGAAAGATTTACACAGGTTTAGCATCCATAAAATCCTAATCTGAAATTCAGACATATCCAAAAACATACGTTGAGAGCTAGGCGTGGTAGCACATATCTGTAATATAGTGAGTTTGAGGCCAGCCTGGGTTACCAAGTGAGATCCTGTCTAAAAAACAAAAGAGATGTTTTGTGTGCCAGCATTTCACCTAGTAGAAAATTCCATATCATGAAATGTCATTTCATATACAAAATAATTTAAAATACTGCATGAAGTTATCTTCAGGCTATGCGTTTAAAGTATACGTGAACCATAAATAAACTTTGTAGTTGGCATTGAAGCCCAACCCTAAGATACTTTATTATGCTATATTCTAGAGTGTAAGATATTGTTTCTGAGCATTACTATTATTATTGTTATTATTGTTGTTGTTGTTGTTATTATTATTATTATTAGTGAGATCGTGACTCACTGTGTTCTCAAGGCTGACACTGAGTTCAAGAGATTATCTTAGCTCCTTAAGAGGTGAGGATGGTAAATGTGTATATCACCTGCCTGGGTCCAGACATTTTTGGGTGTATATGGTGTACACAATATACAGGAGCTGCAGGGCCAGGCTCCAGAAATGACCCTAGCAATGTACACAGTTCTGAGGAACACACGTGGCAGCTTCAGAAGCCTCATGTATCTCCCTAGATTTAGTCATCAGATTGGCATTGCACTGAAGAGACAGAGCCTCTGAGGCACTAACAGTAAACACCCCACACGACTCTTGCTCTCTCTCTGTCTGGGAACTAATGCAGTTTTTAAGCAGCAGGGCATTCTGACATCTGATTTGCATCCCCTTGCCTGGTACCATAACTTAAAACCCTGCCAAAGCAGATGTATGGGCCTCAGTGTCAGGGAGCAAGGAGGTGGCCGTTAATGCTGTGAGTTATAGCCCGGAGGTGCCCTGTCATAGTTAAGTATGGAGACTAGTGATAAATTCAGTGTTTCCAGGAGTTCGGGGACAGAGGAGAGAAGAGGTTGGGTTTCTCATGGTTGATGTCCTTCTAAATCATTATGCTGGCATTTTATTTAGAGAGCATGAGGGATTCCCTTTGGATGTGGGACCTGCGTTCCTTGCACTTCTCAGCTTTGCATTCTGCCAGCTGCTTGACAGAGCATCTCTCAGTGTGAGGTGGGCCATTTGAACATGATGAGGCTGGCGTTTTCACAGTTGTCTAAATTCATTCAGAATGTGCATGTGAGGCTGCCGAGTTTTGGCTTTGTTTAGCTGCAGAACCCGTTGCAGGGTGGTTTAGTGGGAGGATGAGGGGTCCTGGCTGCAAAGCCAGCTTGCTGGTTTAAGCTGAGTTCTACAAGCCTCGGTTTCCTTGTGTGCAAAATGCAGGCAGCATTGCTTTTTCTGGTTGGCCAGTGTGGTTCCAATCGAAGTCTAGTGATATACTTGAGAATATATAAATTTGAAAAGTTCCTACGAATATCAGTAACTGTCAGGAAGCCTTGGGAACCATATTCTTCATATGTCTCTCTGTGATCATCATTTTCCTTGATTTTTCTCCTGGCCAGGATTTGTGCAGGGTGGGCAATCTCTCCACCTCTGATCTCCACCCCATCTCCACAGTCAGTTTCATAAAGCAGAGCCTTGTGTGTGTCTTTGTCATGCAGAGATTTGAACAGACTCTCCAGCTAGGAATTAAGGGTTATTACTATGTTGCATATTTTCTTCTTTACTGGGAGGGGATGATTCAGCTGAAGTGATGATTCCCACCTCCATTTAAACCATACTTTCATAGTTAGCCAAGGAGTCCCAACCAGTCAGCAACTGCAGGCTGCCCATTCCCTTTCTGTCTATACTTCTACATCTGACTGAGTTCTATAGGAGATGTAGAAATGTGGCTTCTGAAACTGACAGCAGCTCCTCAGCACCCCATGGAGCATTTAAATAAGCACAGTTTTATAAAAACAGTACCTAATGACTTGTAAATATGAAATAGCAGCGACATTACTGAGACATTGACTCATGATACAGACATTTAGGAAATTGTGCTTATAAATGTTCTGATCAGAACATTTCTCATTACTCAGAATTTTCCTCTGGTTTGGGTTTCAGTAAATGCACCCATAAATTCTAACTGTAATTATACTAGATTGTCCTCATTAATGTTTACATTAAACACTATGGATGGTAAGCTGTCCTGTGTGGCATAAGAATCTCGATTCTGTTGCTAGATCATTTGTATATTTGCGTGTTTCTGCTGTGTTGTGTGGTTCACACAGAGTGATATATACCTTAGAGGGGCTGAGAGTCACCACCACTACCCCTATGACTCTGTAAAGTCATGAAGACGTGCTTGAGCTGTGTATATGCTGCATGTAAACATGGAGGATACTGTGATGTCCCAAAGGAAGAAATGTTCTGTAACAGAAGCCAGAAAGGGTAGTGGGCCACCAGTGATCCTTCTCAAGTCCCATAAAGCTTGGCCTCATGTCCTAGGGAGCCCCAGGGTCTCTATACTCTCTGTCAATAACTGCATAAGCCACTTACCTCAGTGGCAGATGCCAGTCACTGCTTATGTTGAGAAAACATCGCTTTCTAAACATTTCCCTTCTAAAGTCTGTAAGAGCTGAAATGCAAGTCCAGCCGGTAGTAAAGCACAAGGAGAAACAAGCTGTGTTTAAAATACAAAAATAGTCTCGCATATTGATTTGGTCTGTGCAGCTATTTTTCTCTGAAGTTTGGTGCTTTCAAATGGACACACAAGAGAATCTACTTTGGCAAGTTTGTTTATCACACAGCCAATCCACAGTTAGCTGTATGCGTACTCATTGGCTTCCAACACTGTCTACATGTAATGTTATTTCCTAGCTTTTATCTCCTAAGGATAGTTTGCTTGGATATAAGGTAAATTGTTCTCAATTATGTGGTCATGGTAAACACATGGGTATGTCTGAAAGTATAATAAGCCATAGGAAGGAAGTTAAAAACTCTCAGTGCTGCTCATGAGGGCTTGTTCAGGCTAGGGCATTGTCGTTCATGTAAAATTTTACCTTTGGAAATGACAGTTGAACAGAACTCTCTGAGATCTCTTAGCCCTTTACAACGATGGTTCTCTTACCAGAAGAACTTTCTTTAAGAATTTTAAGTCAATATGTCTTTCCTGCCTAATTCCAAGGTTCCTCTCACAGCTGTTTAAGCGGGGAGGGGGGAAGACCGAAAACAACAGCAACAAAAACTGATGATCATTGGCTGTTTTCTGTCCCAGGTGTGCGAATACCCAGATGGAACCAAGTCTTTGAAGCTGGGAGACTTTGGGCTGGCGACGGTGGTTGAAGGCCCATTGTACACGGTCTGTGGCACGCCAACTTATGTGGCACCAGAAATCATTGCTGAAACAGGGTGAGATTCTGCCTGTCTCTGATCGTGCTTTGGCATGGGTGACAAAGGCACATCGTTGTCGCTGTTGCTTTGTGTCCAGTGTATCCTGGGAAGGAAGACTGGGAAGCAGAGAGATGTAAGCTACACCATTAGCTTGACTTCAGGGAGTAGTTGCTCTCATCTGGCCTGTGCTTCTATTGGGGGGTGGGGTATGGGAGGCAGTCACCGATATGGTTAGATGGAGAGAAAGCACGTGGCGTTTCAGAGGACAGCTCCTCCTCCTGTGGGGCACTAACACAGATAGCACGTGGGCAGCCATCCAGCACTTCGTGCATGGGTGTGGCACATTCTCAGGCACACCATTACCTGCTCTCCCTCACTCTGTTCCAGTTATGGCCTGAAGGTGGATGTTTGGGCAGCTGGTGTGATTACGTACATACTTCTCTGTGGATTCCCACCATTCCGGAGGTAACTATATTGGAAGTATAAATTCTCAGACACTTAACTCTTGGCAGCAAGGACCCTAAGCTAGTAAATAAATTGCCAGTTTAAAATTATAAAATACACCTTTTGCTGTTGTCTTAATTTACAGCCTACTGGTGAAAACTCATGTTTTTTTCTTTGGTATTTGGATTTTTGTTTTTGTCTTTGTTTTCTCCTTTCCTTCCTTTCCTTCCCCCATCCCTCCCTCCCTTCCTTTCTTTTCTGTATGGGAACTTGAACATGGGGATTGTCCATTTGTGCACACTCTGCCTCTGAGCTGCCCCTAGCCTCATCATACTTTGGATATGAGTCCTTTGTGTTTGTGTGAGCCTGTGAGAGCTCTTTGGCCATCATTCCATGAAATATGTTCCTAGTAGATTCTAGACGTTGCCACTTCTGAATTGTTTTGAAGAAAGGTGAAATTTAAAGATCCTTATGTAGAAACCTGAATCATTCAAGTGTACTTTTTGAAGTTCTTGGAATAGGTGCCACTTTTACTCGATTCAAGAGCAGTGTTTTAAACTACTCGATTTTGATATGAAATTTCTAAATGCCCAACTTCCATCTCATAAACCAAGAACGCTTTATGGTAGTTTTAGTCCTTCATGTAACATTTATTACCTGAGAAGTGAAGTTACAGAAAATTTGCTGTTGGCGGGCCTGGAAACAAACAGCTGACACTTGGCAGCGATGTGCTAGTGTGGCGGGAACAGCAGTGAACACAGCCAGCCATGGAAATGCTTGCAGCCTGGCCAGCCCAGCCATCGGCCCAGGGCTGCTCCAGCCACACTGGCTGCAGCTCTTCTTTGATCTGTTTCATCTCCTGTGCTGTGGCCAGTGACTGACTTGGAAGCAGAGGTGCATCTGCTCGTGCAGGGCCACTTTTCCGCCTTTATGTCCACTGCCTCCTTCTCTGTTTGGTGATCAGTGCATGCAGCGTGCCAGGTACTATTCTGGGTGATGGTGGTAGTTCACCAGCACATCCTTAGAGCTGTGCTTTAGTACACTTCAGCTGCTGTAAGGAGCCACCGTAGACTAGGTGGCTGTTCTGAGTGATGGCGGTAGTTCACCGGCACATCCTTAGAGCTGTGCTTTAGTACGCTTCAGCTGCTGTAAGGAGCCATCGTAGACTAGATGGCTCTTTAGGACTGGAAACGTATTCTCACAGTGACGGAGGCTGGAGGCTTAAGACCAGAGCGGCAACAGGCTTGGTGTCTGCTGGGTCTACTTCCTGGTCTGTTCACAGCCATCTTCTCTGTGAGGTCACACAGCAGAAAGGGTTAAGGGCAACTTCTAGGAACTTCTGAGTGTCTTGTCTTTTCTTCTTTTTTAAAGTGATGTTGAACTCGAGGCTTCCTGCTAGGCAAGCACTCTACCACTGAACTCTATCCTCTCTAGGGATTTTTCTCAAAGACACTACAACTATATTTATGACGGCTCTGCTCTCATAACTCTGGCTCTCTCCCAAAATCCCACCTCGTGATGCCCTCCAAGTGAGGATTAGGTTTCCCCATAGGAGTCCTGAGGAGTGGCTAGTAGTGTTTAATGTTGTATTGGGTCAGTGAGTGAAAAAAATAGCTTATCTTTTCTCTCCAAGCATTTGTTATGAAAACTTCCTGGAAAAACTTAGAAAGTTTAATTTTTTTACTTTTTAAATTCTCCCATTTTCAGTTTGAGTTCAACAGTGTTTTTTGTTTTTGCTTTTATTGATTATTGATCATTGCTGTGCACAGAATGACACAGAAATGTTAGTCTGCTTTTGAAGAGCTTATGGTTATAGAGACATGGAGCACAAGAATAATGACCAGAGGCAACTGGTTGGGTGTGCGTGATCGGCTAGCTCAGAGATGCTAAGCATAGAGCAAATGTGAAGCAACTGACTAAGGGACTCCATGGTGCAAGGCAGAAGGGAAGTAGAGCGGGATAATTTGTGGTCTTTTTTTATGTGGCTTGGACCCTGGGCTGGTTTGAGTGATTTGTGTGTGTGTGTGTGTGTGTGTGTGTGTGTGTGTGTGTGTGTGTGT
>JADRCD010140230.1:0-11306 GCA_019843815.1 Montemys delectorum | reverse complement strand
AAAAAAAAAAGTAAGATCACTGTTGTCACTGGTTCTTGATGACAAAGCTCAGATGCCTGCCTGACTGGTTTGTCAGATGACCTTGGAAATGTTTGGAAATGAGGGGTGGGCCGTACAGGAGCCCTAGCATGATGCAAGCAATAAGTGGGCAGTTGTGGTGGGGCCTCAGAAGGGAGGGATTGTGACAAGAATCTGGGTAATGAAAAGTGTGCCCATGCGTGTCACATGGAAACACAGAGTCCATTTGGATTTAGATTAGAAGCTATTCATGTTACATCCTGCAAGACCTCGGCTACATTTTGTCCGTGTCCTGAAACTTTGATGGGGGTGGAATTTAAAGACAATATGAGCAATTAATCAGGTGGAGGACATATCAAGTCAGGTCCCCGAAATGTGATTCTTTCTAGCTGCCTTTCTCAAGTTTGTGGTGAGAGATGAGAGCAAACCGCAGAGCTTTTAAGGACCTGAAAACCTTGAAGCTTGATGACAAAGTCGGGTAGAGAACCTGGTTTCTGAAGAGATCATCGCCTTTAAACATTAGCCAAGGGTTGGAGAGATGGCTTAGGTAAACGCAAAGGCTGCTTCTCCAGGTTCAGTTCCCAGCATCCACGTGGAGGCTCACTACTGACTATAACCCAGGTTCCAGGCAATCTGATAGCCTCCTCTGGCTTCTTTGGACACCAGGCACAAGTGTGTTTTTTATATACCAGGTAAAAATGTGGTGCACAGATGTATATGCAGGTAAAACACCTCCACACATAAAACTTAATAAAATTTTTTTAAAACTTTTATTGCATTATAATGAGAAAAGTTACATGATTTCAATTTATCTGAATTTGTTAACATTTAAAAACATATTTTAAGTAAATAGAATTAAATCACATTCTTGTTTCCCTTTTGTATCCCCACTCCTCCAAGAGACCCCCTTCAATACCTGCAATATCTTTTTTGTCATTATCCTTAAAATTTATAAAATATTATAACAATACAAATAAGTATTGTAAAAGTTGTTTGATATAAAACAACAATCAATTTAACACTCTTATGTAGATGCTCGTCTACAGCAATACTGCAAATACATTTTTCTCAATATAAATTTTAAATAACTCCAAACATATTAACTGTATACTTCAAAATAATACATCACTACTGGTATTTTCCTAAATGAACATAAATATATAAAGTCTTTTTGTTTGTTTTGTATTTAGTAGAGTTTAAAATCTTGGCTCTTTCTGTGGTACAAGCTCAAAATAAGAACAATTTTTAGACATTGAATTTCATTGTAATAAGGCTGTACTTCAATGACCCTCACGTCACCAAAGGATTTTACCTCCATCTTAGCTAAGCTGAGAGTTGATAGTTCTGCTGCACCAAGAAATGAACTGTAGGCTCGATTTTTGGATACAAACTTCCTGCTATGGTCAAAGCTATTTGACTTGAGTGAGTGACTTTATTCTCAGCCCACAGAGAACAGGTTACATTCATTTAAGAAATGGTGTGTGTATTAAGATGGTCTATCCATAAAGTCATTCACCAACTGTTTCAATGAACAATGGTTCTGCTTGGAGGGTGGCATGAACATTGGGTGAGGGTAAGAATTTGGTTCATTAGCTGTGATAATTTGAAAAAGCATTCATCTCAAAGAAAGAGTAACTTATAAAGTCTTCTTCTTCAAACTTGATACAAGAGTTACAAATGTCAGGCAAAGCATTTAGTCTCACTCTTTGTTGTTCTCTTACAAGCAACCTCCCTAGTTAATGATCTATGTTTCTTTTGGGTATATAAATACTTTTGAAATATATAAGCTGTTCTGAAAACCATAGTATAGTGTAAAGACATGAAATAAACAATACTACTAATAGAGAGGCTAAGCTAGGAGAAGCAAGATTTCAAGACCCTTATGTTGTACACAGCAAGACACTGTCACAAAAAAACAAGCTGAAAGTATATATAGATTGTACAATGTTGGACCTATTTCTCCAATTACCAAATTAGAGAGACCATTGGATGACAATCAACAAATTTCTAATTCCTCATATTATTGGATTTCAATCGATTAGGATATGTTGGATCAATTTTCATATTAATAAGAAAAAGTAATTGTCACTTCCTGTTGTTTTTGTTGTAAGAGGTGGAATTAGGTTTGTGTGGTTTTGTTGAAAGATTACCTTCTTGCTTCTTCTGGGATATAGTTTTGCTCCTTATGTTGATGTTTTCCATCTATTATCCTTTGTAGGGCTGGATTTGTGGAAAGATATTGTGTAAATTTTGTTTTGTCATGGAATATCTTGTTTTCTCCATCTATGATAATTGAGAGTTTTGCTGGATATAGTAGCCTGGGCTGGCATTTGTGTTCTTGTAGGGTCTGTATGACATCTGCCCAGGATCTTCTAGCTTTCATAGTCTCTGGTGAGACGTCTGGTGTAATTCTGATAGGCCTGCCTTTATATGTTACTTGACCTTTTTCCCTTACTGCTTTTAAAATTCTTTTTTTGTTTAGTGTATTTGGTGTTTTTATTATTATGTGTCGGGAGGAATTTCTTTTCTGGTCCAGTCTATTTGGGGTTCTGTAGGCTTCTTGTATGTTCATGGGCATCTCTTTCTTTAGGATAGGGAAGTTTTCTTCTATAATTTTATTGAAGATATTTGCTGGCCCATTACATTGGGAATCTTCACTCTCTTCTATACCTATTATCCTTAGGTTTGGTCTTCTCATTGAGTCCTGGATTTCCTGAATGTTTTGGGTTAGGAGCTTTTTGCTTTTTGCATTTTCTTTGACTGTTGTGTCAATGTTTTCTATGGTGTCTTCTACCCCTGAGATTCTCTCTTCTATCTCTTGTATTCTGTTGGTGATGTTTGCATCTATGATTCCTGATTTCTTTCCTAGGTTTTGTATGGTCAGGGTTATCTCTCTTTCTGCTTTCTTTATTGTTTCTATTTCCATTTTTAGATTCTGGATGGTTTTGCTCATTTCCTTCACCTGTTTGATTGTGTTTTCCTGTAGTTCTTTAAGGGATTTTTGTGTTTCCTCTTGAAGGGCTTCTAGCTGTTTACCTGTGTTCTCTTGTATTTCTTTGAGGGTGCTATTTATGTCTTTTTTAAAGTCCTGTATTATCACCATGAGAAGTGATTTTATATCTGAATCTTGCTTTTCTGGTGTAACAGTGTGTCCAGGACTTGCTATGGTGGGAGAATTAGGTTCTGCTGATGCCAAGTGACCTTGGTTTGTGTTGTTTATTTTCTTATGCTTGCCCCCTGCCATCTGGATATCTCTAGTGCTACCTGCCCTTGCTAAATCTGACTGGAGCCTGTCCTTCCTGTGATCCTGGTTGTGTCAGAACTCCTCAGAGTCAAGCTGTGTCTGTGATCCTGTGATTCTGGGATCCTGTGATCCTGGGCTTGTTAGGTCACCTGGGAGTGGAGCTTCCTCTGGGTGTTTTGGGACTGGCTGCAGAGCTTACACCCAAGGTCTGCTCTGGACACCAGCCTAGACAGACCAGAAGGAACCCGAGTCACTGGGCTGGTGGAGTTCCTGTGTGCCTCAATAAAATATTTTTTTTTAAGAATTATTTATTTTATGCATGTGAGTACACTGTAGCTGATTTCAGACACACCAGAAGAGGGCGTCAGATCCCATTACAGATGGTTTTGAGCCACCATGTGGTTGCTGGGAATTGAACTCAGGTCCTCTGGAAGAGCAGTCAGTGCTCTTAACCTCTGAGCCATCTCTCCAGCCCAATAAACTAGTTTTAATTAAGAAAAGAATAATCTAATTATTCTTTGGCGCATTGGAATAGGAAAAATATGTTGAGGCCACCACAGAGGTGTGAAGGAATAAATTTGATGGGTGCAACCCTGGAGAAAAGCTACATCAGGATTTCATTGTTGTACATCGTTTTCTAGGAGAGTATTTTCCCTCTTTTCCATGTACTCAGGGGCCGCTATTGCTATGACCAAAGGTGGCTCCAGTAATGCTCAGATGCCAGCTGTACTGGCTGGTTTTGTGTGCGTCAACTTGACACAGGCTGGAGTTATCTTAGAGAAGGGAGCTTCAGTTGGGGAAGTGCCTGCCTCCATGAGATTCAGCTGTGGGGCATTTTCTCAATTAGTGATCAAGGGGGTAGGGCCCCTTGTGGGTGGTGCCAACCCTGCGCTGGAAGTCTTGGGTTCTATAAGAGAGCAGGCTGAGCAAGCCAGGGGAAGCAAGCCAGTAAGGAATATCCCTCCACGGCCTCTGCATCAGCTCCTGCCTCCTGACCTGCTTGAGTTCCAATCCTGACTTCCTCTGGTGATCAACAGCAATGTGGAAGTAAGCTGAATAAACCCTTTCCTCTCCAACTTGCTTCATGGTCATGATGTTTGTGCAGGAATAGAAACCCTGACTAAGACACCATTAGACCTTGGTATAGTCGAGCAATGGTGATTTTTCAGATATGCCCACAGTAAGAGTCATAGGGACATGAAAGCTTCCAGAGGAAAGTGTGGGAAGCCCATCGCTGTGCAGCAGGGTCATCAGTTTCCGTGAGGGCCTCTGTGAGAGCAAGGGGAAGCCATGAGAGTCAAGTTGAAGAAATAACAAGTTCATTAAAAAGTTAGAGGTGCCAGGAATGTGGGGTATTTGCGAAAGAAAGCTATGGCAATGAGCAGAGGCAGCCCATGAGACGGGGACCATGTGGCTGAAAAAGGTAAAGCCACCTGGGCAAAGCTGCCCCAGACCCCGGAAGTTGAAGTCCTGCCTGTGTCTGGACCTCAGACACAGGGCTATAGGCCTTATAAGCCTGGGCTTTCTTTGGTCTCACCATTTCTTCCTAAGCTCCCCGTCCTTCCTTTTTGGATAGGAAGATTTACTATGTCCTGTTCTATGTCGAGAATTTACCATGCTTTGGATTTTCAAGGACTCACAGGTAAGTCTGCCTTGCGCCTCGGAGGCTTTCAGCGTGGGCTTCTGAGCAATGCTGGAAATGTTGAGAGCTTGAGAGCATGGAGACTCTGGGACATGGATTCTGTATTCTGAGCGGTTCATGTTCCCTTGGGGCCAGGGCAGAGTATGAAATGTCAGTCATTGACTCACGATGAAGCTTGGACCCCAGGGGAAGCACTACTTGCGGAGGCAGGCGGTGAGACCCTTAGGAAGTCATGCTGAGCCAAAGGAAGCAGGCCCCTCACACCATATTTTGAAGGGCACCTTGCTCTGGTCCTTCTGTGGCTCTCTCTGTCTGTTTCTGTCTCTCTGCCTCAGTCTCTCTATCTGTCTCTGTCTCTCTGTCTCTGTCTCTGTCTCTCTCTGTCTCTCTCTGTCTCTGTCTCTGTCTCTGTCTCTGTCTCTGTCTCTCTCTCTCTCTCTCTTTCTCTCTCTCTGTGAGGTAAGGGCTTTGTCCCGCTTTCTCTCCCTCCAAACTCTTTTTTGCTTTTCCACGGGAGTAAAGGCAGTGGTATCAACCAACAATAGACTGAAATCTTTTTTTTTTTTTCCAAGACAGGGTTTCTCTGTATAGCCCTGGCTGTCCTGGAACTCACTTTGTAGACCAGGCTGGCCTCGAACTCAGAAATCCACCTGCCTCTGCCTACCAAGTGCTGGGATTAAAGGTGTGCGCCACCACTGCCTGGCTAGACTGTAATCCTTAACCATGATCCAGCATAAACCTTTAGTCCTTTAAAATATTTTCCCTCAAGTATTTGCCACAAAAAACCCCCACAAACCAATCCAACCAAACAAACAAAATAATAAACTGGGTAGCACAATCTATAAAATGTCACCTTAAAATTCTTAAAACCCTAAAAACAGAACTATCATGTGACCCAGAAGTTCCACTGTAGGATATATATCCAAAGGAGATGAAATCATTATGCCAAAAGGATACTCACACTCCTATATCTGTTGAAGCACCATTTACAGTAGCTAAGATTTTGACTCAGACTAGACGTCTATCAGTGTGTGCATAGAATAGTTTTAACCTAAAGAGAAATGAACAAAGTCCTGCCATTTGAGACAGCGCACACAAAGCTGGAGGAAGTCAGAGTCAAAGATGATGCTGCATGCTCTCATTCCTTTGTAGGAACTATAAAACTGATCTTGTAGACCAGTCTGGTGGAACAGTGGCCATCAGATATGGAAAGAGGAGGAAGGAAGATGCTGTATGTGGAAACCAAAACACAATAGAGAGAGAAAACTAGCTCTGGTACTCTGTAGTACACTAGATTTACTGAGTATAGTGGGAAATGATGCCTTTTACAATAGCTGGGAATCTCTAGCACATCAAGATGACTAATGGTCAAAGAAGCAGAAGTGCCTATTACTAGGACTTAATCATTTATTTGGGGCATGTGTCAAAGTATCATAGTGTGCTCTATAAAGATGTATGATGTGTTTCAATTAAAAACTGATATTATTTTTTTATTTTTTTATTTTTATTTTTTTAACTTTTATTGCATTATGATGAGAAAAGTTACATGATTTTAATTTGTCTGAATTTGTTAACATTTAAAAACATATTTTAAGTAAATAGAATTAAATCACATTCTTGTTTCCCTTTTGTACCCCAACTCCTCCCAGAGACTCCCTTTTCAATACCTACAATACCTTTTTTGTCATATTCCTTAAAATTTATAAAATATTATAACAATAAAAATGAGTATTATAAAAGTTGTTTGATATAAAACAATCAATTTATCAGTGTTATGTAGATGCTTGTCTACAGCAATACTGCAAATACATACATTTTTCTCAGTATAAATTTCAAATAACTCCAAACATATTAACTGTATATTTCAAAATAGTACATCACTACTAGTATTTCTTAAGTGAACATAAATATGTAAAGTCTTTTTGTTTGTTTTGTATTTAGTAGAGTTTAAAATCTTGGCTCTTACTGTGGTACAAGCCCAAAATAAGAACAATTTTTAGACATTGGATTTCAATGTAATAAGGCTGTACTTCAATGACCCTCAAATCACCAAAGGATTTTACCTCCATCATAGCTAAGCTGAGAGTTGACAGTTCTGCTGTGCCAAGGAATGAGTTGTAGGTACAATTTTTGGATACAGACTTCCTGCTATGGTCAAAGCTATTTGATTGGAGTGAGTGGCTTTATTCTCAGCCCACAGAGAACAGGTTACATTCATTTAAGAAATGGTGTAGGTATTAAGATGGTCTATCCATAAAGTCATTCACCAACTGAAAAACTGATATTATACAACACAAAAGACAAGTTTTTAAAATATAACAGATCCTGGGGAGCTGTGTCGGTTCTCAGAGGTAAAAAATGTACCTGATTTTTGTCTGCGCTTTTCTCAGTTTGCACGCCATTCAGCAGATATTGGCTAAGGCTTTACCTGGAACCTAGCTCCATGGTAGGTATACTACAGGTATACCAGCTATGAGAGTCTTCCTGGCAAACAGTTTGAGTACATTCTGAAAGTTTACACTATTTTATGGAGAGTGTAAAATCAAACCACAGGAAGCTTTCCTCGAACTATCTGAAAGGGTAGGAAAGCCACAAGTACTTCCAGGTGATCAGCTGCTGCCAGAGTTTCCTCCCCCTCCCTTATTGCTTTCTGGTTAATTGCTCTTGGCCTCCTGATCTCTGAGCCCTCTTTGGCTCTCTCTGTCTAGTTGTGCCCCTGTGGATTGAGTCGCCAAGACTACCGAGTTGGATTTGGCGGCTTTGTTGGGGGAGAGGTGGGAGAGGCCAGGCAGGCTATTCCTTCTGGCCCATGACTCTACTAGCCAGTTTGTCTCTATTGGTTCTTGTCCTGATTAAAGCGAGATGTCCTCTCTGGCCTTTGACTTCAGGCCACTATTGTTAACTTCTGGATGCCTCTCTGAAGAACTTAAAAATTACCTTCCAGCACCAAGGGTTATGTAAATTACCCCTGTTCCAGCTCTTCTGTTGGGACTGTCTTGTTGGCCAGGTGCCACTGCTCCTTCTCAGCTTGAGGAAGCAGGGTGTAAAGAAGATTTTGTGGTGACCACAGTGATAGGCATCTTTCACAGACTCTCTCTCTCAACCCAGAAACCCTGCCAATAGGCGCATTTGCTTGTACTTGGTAATGAGGATGTAGACTCAGAGGGGAAAAAAATATCCACTTAAACTGCTACACTTGTCAGAGAGGGTTTTGAACCCAGACTGTCAGTCTGGAAGCTGTGCTGTTCAGAAGAAAACAACAGACAGACACTGCAAACAAGAACTAGATCACTATAAAGTCCTTTTCAAAAGTTCATTCCTTTTAAAAGGTGTCAGCATTTTTTGGAAACATGGTTGCTTAACTGAGTAAGATTGCAACCAAAGAGTTCAATTGAACAACTTAATTTTTGGATTTATTGTTTTTAGCACAAGAACAGGTTATATAATGAATCTACTGATTTAGTGACTCTGAACCAGCCCACCCATTTTGGGATTGGTAGTTAAATCTCCAAATGGTTCTGTGATTCCAAGTGATGCACAATAAGGTTTAACAAAGATTCTCAACCCGTGGGAGGTGACCCTTTCACAGGTGTGTTACGTATCAGACATCCTGAATATCAAATACTTATATTATGATTCATAAGAGTAGCACAATTACAATTATGAAGTAGCAACAGAAATAACTTTGTGGATGGAGGGTCACCAGAACATGAGGAACTGTATTAAAAGGTCACAGCATTAGGAAGGTTGAGAACCACAGGTTTAGAAGGCCCAGTACTAAGCACACTTGCTGTGAGGCCAGTTTGCCTGAGCTTCAAGCCTGACTTTGCTGTAAGGTGACTATCACCTCTTTGAGTCTGTTTCTCCTTCATGAGGTATTAAGAAAGATTAGGTTAATTAAAACGGGTTAAAAACCACAGTGAATGGTGCCGGATATGTTGCTGAAATGCATCTGTTAGTGTCGTAATTATAACACTGGTAGAACTGGAGTCTTACATGTGTTTGCTCAGTGCCTTAGGGAAAATATTCCAGAGCAGCTGCCTGGGGAAGTGTCTGCTTAGACACAGGTGTCATGGGAGGGGGAGTTTGTGGAAACAAGTCAGGGAGATCAACCTCAGGTCTGACAAGGCAGAGAAGGCCCACTGCCATTTTCAAAGCCTCTGAGTAGTGGAAGAAACAAACAAACAAAACCAACCTTAAAAGTAACAAATAATATCTACTTAGCTTCTGAGGTCACATCCACCTATCAGTGAGTGCATACCATGTTATTCTTTTGTGATCCGGTTACTTCACTAAGGATGATATCCTCCAGATCCATCCATTTCCCTAAGAATTTCATAAATTCATTGTTTTTAATAGCTGAGTAGTACTCCATTGTGTAGATGTACCACATTTTCTGTATCCATTCCTCTGTTGAGGGACATCTGGGTTGTTTCCAGCTTCTGACTATTATAAATAATGCTGCTATGAACATAGTGGAGCATGTGTCCTTATTATATGTTGGAGCATCTTCTGGGTATATGCCCAGGAGTGGTATAGCTGGGCCTCAGGTAGTACTGTGTCCAGTTTTCTGAGGAACCGCCAAACTGATTTCCAGAGTGGTGTGCCAACTTGCAATCCCACGAGCAATGAAGGAGTGTTCCTCTTTCTCCACAACCTTGTCAGCATCTGCTGTCACTTGAGTTTTTGATCCTAGCCATTCTGACTGGTGTAAGGTGGAATCTCAGGGTTGTTTTGATTTGCATTTTCTGATGACTAAGGATGTTGAACATTTCTTTAGGTGTTTCTCAGACATTCGGTACTCCTCGGTTGAGAATTCTTTGTTTAATTCTGTACCCCATTTTTTAATAGGGTTATTTGGTTCTCTGGAGTCTAACTTCTTGAGTTCTTTGTATATATTGGATATTAGCCCTCTATCAGATATAGGATTAGTAAAGATCTTTTCCCAATCTGTTGGTTGCCATTTTGTCCTATTGACAGTGTCCTTTGCCTTACAGAAGCTTTGCAGTTATATGAGGTCCCATTTGTCAATTCTTGATCTTAGAGCATAAGCTATTGGTGTTCTGTTCAGGAAATTTTTCCCTGTGCCCATGTGCTCGAGGTTCTTCCCCACTTTCTTTTCTATTAGTTTCAGTGTATCTGGTGGATATTAACCCAGAAGCTCAGAATACCTAAGTCACAATCCACAAACCACAAGAAACTCGAGAAGAAGGAATACCAAAGTGTGGGTACTTCCATCCTTCTTAGAAGGGAGAACAAAATACCCATGGCAGGAGTTACAGAGACAAAGTGTGGACCAGAGAGTGAAGGAAGGACAATCCAGAGATTGCCCCACCTGGGAATCCTTCCCATATACAATCACCAAACCCAGACACTATCGTGGATGCCAGCAAGTGCAGGCTGACAGAAGGCTGATATAGCTGTTTCCTGAGAGGCTCTGACAGTGCCCGACTAATACAGAAGTGGAGGCTTACAGCCATCCATTGGACTGAGTACAGGGTCCCCAATGAAGGAGCTAGAGAAAGGACCCAAGGAGCTGAAGGGGTTTGCAGCCCCATAGAAGGAACTGTCTCCTGAGAGGCTCTGCCAGTGCCTGACTAATACAGAAGTGGAGGCTCACAGCCATCCATTGGATTGAGCAGAGGGTCCCCAATGAAGGAGCTAGAGAAAGGACCCAAGGAGCTGAAAGGTTTGCAGCCCCTTAGGAGGAACAACAATATGAACTAACTAGTACCCCCCAGAGCTCCCAGGAACTAAACCACCAGCCAAAGAGTACACATGGTGGGACTCATGGCTCCAGTTGCATATGTAGCAGAGGATGGCCTAGTCGGTCATCAATGGGAGGAGAGGCCCTTGGTCCTGTAAAGGCTCTATATTCCAGTGTAGGGGAATGCCAAGGCCAGGAAGCAGGAGAGGGTAGGTTGGTGAGCAGGGTGAGGAGGGAGGGAATAGGGGTTTTTTTCAGAGGGGAAACCAGGAAAAGGGAGAACATTTGAAATGTAAATAAAAAAAATTTCTAATAAAAAAAAGAGAAAAAAGAAACTAATAAATGAGCATCAGTTACAAAATGCTGTATTGGAGATAGACAGCAAGAAGCCTGGAGGAATAGAAAGATCCTACTGCCAAGTTAGACTGTCTGAGTTCTATCCCTGGAACCCACTCTCTAGAGAGGAAATGGAGTTTCTTCTGACTTCCACACATGTGCCATGGCATTTGTAAGCACACCCATGCAGAATAAATAAATGTGCAATTAAGGTTTTAAGGTTAAAAATTGTACTGGGGTGAGCATGTACGTAGTTGTAGAACCCTTGCTCTTATATGTTCAGGTCCCGAGTTCAATCCCTGGTACTAAGCTTTATTTTTATGAGGAAGAGGTAAAGTGTGTATGTGTGTGTCTGTGTT
>JADRCD010140229.1:0-24202 GCA_019843815.1 Montemys delectorum | reverse complement strand
TCCTGGATATCCTGGATGTTTTGAGTTAGGAGCTTTTTGCTTTTTGCATTTTCTTTGACTGTTGTGTCAATGTTTTCTATGGTGTCTTCTGCCCTTGAGATTCTCTCTTCTATCTCTCGTATTCTATTGGTGAATACATAGATGTTTGCATCTATGATTCCTGATTTCTTTCCTAGGTTTTGTATAGCCAGGGTTGTCTCTCTTTCTGTTTTCTTTATCGTTTCTATTTCCACTTTTAGATTCTGGATGGTTTTGCTCATTTCCTTCACCTGTTTGATTGTGTTTTCCTGAAGATCTTTAAGGGATTTTTGTGTTTCCTCTTGAAGGGCTTCTAGCTGTTTGCCTGTGTTCTCTTGTATTTCTTTGAGGGTGCTGTTTATGTCTTTCTTAAAGTCCTGTATCATTGTCATGAGAAGTGATTTTATATCTGAATCTTGCTTTTCCGGTGTAATGGTGTGCCCAGGACTTGCTATGGTGGGAAGATTGGCTTCTGATGATGCCAAGTGACCTTGGTTTGTGTTGTTTATTTCTTACGTTTGCCCCCCTCCCCCTCCCCACCATCTGGATATCTCTAGTGCTACCTGCCCTTGCTAAATCTGACTGGAGCCTGTCCTTCCTGGGATCCTGGTTGTGTCAGAACTCCTCAGAGTCAAGCTGTGTCTGTGATCCTGTGATTCTGGGATCCTGTGATCCTGGGCTTGTTAGGTCACCTAGGAGTGGAGCTTCCTGTGGGTGTTGTGGGACTGGCTGTGGAGCTTGCCCAAGGTCTACTCTGGACACCAGCCCAGACAGACCGGAAGGAACCAGTGTCACTGAGCTGGTGGAGTTCCTGTGTGCCTGGTCCTGCTGGTCCCAGTTACTCCCAGTGTTGGGACAATGTTGGTTCCTCCTTACCTCTTATCTTTGGTGTGTCAGAGCGCCTGGGAGTGGAGCTTCCTCTGGGTGTTGTGGGACTGGCTGCAAAGATGTTGGTTCCTCCTCACCTCTCATCCTGGGTGTGTCAGAGCGCCTGGCAGTGGAGCTTCCTCTGGGTATAGTGAGACTGGCTGCAGAGCTTGCGCCGACAGTCTGTTCTGGACACCAGCCCAGACCGCATTTTGAATTTTCTTTGACTGTTGTGTCAGTGTTTTCTATGGTATCTTTTGCACCTGAAATTTTTTCTTCTATTTCTTGTGTTCTGTTGGTGATGCTTGCATCTATGACTCCTGATCTCTTTCCTAGGTTTTCTGTCTCCAGGGTTGTCTCCTTTTGTGATTTTTTTTTTTATTCTTTCTGTTTCCATTTTTAGATCCTGGATGGTTTTGTTCAATTCCTTCACCTGTTTGGTTGTGTTTTCCTGTGATTCTTTAAGGGATTTTTGTGTTTTTTTCTTTAAGGGCTATATCTGTTTACCTGTCTTTTCCTGTATTTATTTAAGGGAGTTATTTATGTCCTTCTTAAAGTTCTCTCTTATCATCATGAGGTATGACTTTAAGTCTGAGTCTTGCTTTTTTGGTGTGTTGGGTTATCCAGGGTTCGCTGTGGTAGGAGAACTGAGTTCTAGTGACACCAAGTAACCCTGGTTTCTGTTGCTTATGTTCGTGCCCTTGTCTCTTGCCATCTGGTTATCTGTGTTGTTAGTTGGTCTTGCTGCCTCTGACTGTGGCTTGTCCTTCCTGCAAGCCTGTGTGTCAGTACTCCTGGGAGACCAGTTCTCTTTGGAAAGAATTTTGGTATGAAGAGCTTTGGCACAAGGTCGGTTCTGGGCACAGATGGAAACTAGAAGGATCCTGTCCCCGGCTGCTCCTTAATTCCTGTGCCATGAGGGTTCCAGGTGGGTCCGGCTGAACAGAATTCATGGTCTTAGGTCTGTGCTCACAGGGTTTTCCGCACTCCTGGGAGACCAGCTCTCTCCAAGCTGTATTTGGGTATAGAGCACTGTGGCACATGATCAGCTCTGGGCGCTGTGGCACAATATCAGGTCCGGGCACAGACAGAGACCAGAAGGCAGTTAGCACACTTTTTAAATCTCCTTATAGTCTACAGATTTCTACTCTTACTTATTTACTGAAGAAATGTGGTTCTTTTGGCAATTGTTTCCTGCATTGAACGATAGTTCATTTTGTTCTTGAGTTCCCATGTCTCTTACAAGTTCTTCTCTCTTCATTACTCCCTGTCTAATGAAAGCTAGAGGGGAAATTTTAGCTTTGACTGTTTATTTAATTTTCAGCAAGACAAGTTCTAGCTAGGTATGGCAGTACAGGCCTGTATTTGTAGAGCTCAAGAGGCTGTAGTAGAAGGATCCCAAGTTAAGCTTCACATCAGTTCTAGTCCAAGCTGGACTACAGTAGTAAGATCTGTCTCTGAAACTATAAACAAAATGGGGGACATGGTGCTGGGGGAGAAAGGAGGGGGTAGAGTTACTGACTTTTAGTTGGTAGTAGATATTAAGTAGAGGCATGCAATTTTTAGTTGCTCTCCATATTACTATTGAAGTATTTTATAGATACATTATTTTTCTAGAGATATATCTGGTTGTTATTATTCTATTAAAATAGAAATCAACCTGACCTCCACTGTGTTCCTTCTCCCCACACTGTATTTTTCCAACAGGACTTCCAGAGCTTCTGGCCCCTCTCTTCACCTATGGGCCTTTGAAGCAGGTGTGCCCTCTACTGGGGATATCCTGTTCTGCTCTGTATCTGCAGATTCCTCCAATCCCCTTACCTCAGATTAGTTCATCCTTTACATTTCTATGGCACTTGTATTTTCCCTATAATAGCAGGAATCCTTATCAACATTTGCATTCTTGACCATGTTGTGCTCACTTCAGTTCTTTATGCCAATTATGTTGAGTTGAGATATAAACTAAGAAATATGCCTAACAGGTGGATTTCTAGGTTCAAGGCCAGCCTGGTCTTCAGAGCAAGTTCCAGGACAGCTAGGGCTACACATAGAAATTTTGTCTCAAGAAACCAAAACCAAAACAAAATAAAAAACCAAAACAAACAAAAAACAAAAACAAAACAAGGAAAGGAATATGCCTAAGGTGTTATAGATTACAGGTGCAGAAACGGGGACTCAAGGAGGTTAAGTAAGGAATATGGGTTTCCCCTTTATTGTTTGCTTGCTTATTTTGAGGCAAGGCCTCACTATGTTACCCTGGCTAGCCTGGAACTCTGTTGATCACCGAGATCCACCTGACTCTGCCTTCCAACTCCTGGGATTAAAGGTATTCACTATTGTGTAGGTCAAGAATGTGGTCTTATCTGTATATAACTATTCTCATTGGCATCTGCTTCTTTTATTTTTTTATTTTTACTTTATGTATATAGTTGTTTTGCCTGTACGCATGTCTGTGCAGTACACACATGTGTGCCTGGTACCCATGTAGGCCAGAAGAGGGCATCATGGTCCCTGGAGCTGGGGATACAGAAGGTTGTGAGCTGCTATGTGGGTGCTGGAGATCAAATCCAGTGCTCTTAGCTGCTAACATTTCTGCTTTAGTCAGAAAACAGGAGCTGGGCGTGTCCTCCTGGCTGCTGAATCTCTAGAACCTTGCTCAGTACTTGTACCTGGATGGTATTTAGGGAGACCAGTGTGATCATTCCCATGGTTACTGCAAATAATGCCAATGGTACTTAAAGCTGCTAAGTGCGCTGCTATGGGCTCTGCCTCGTTTGGCCATCAGGACTACTCATTGTGTGGGCACTTGTGTCTTGGCCATGAGGATGTTAGAATCCTGAGATGTCGACTGGCTGCTCTAGTGACACTGTCTAGTTAGTGACAGGCTGGAGCCCAAGCAGCCTAGTACTGGGGCCATGCCCTTGCCTTCCATCCAAAACGACTTCCAGGACAATAAAGATTTCCTCTATGCAGTTCTGGTTACTCTTTCAAGATAATCTTAGTGGTGTTTGGTCCTAATTTATATTACAAGCTTAATATGAATGTTTTTAGTTAAATTTTTATGGATTAGGCATGGTGACACATGTCTTTAATCCTGGCATGAAGGATGCAGAGGCACACATATCTCTGAGTTTAGGGCCAGCTTGATCTACACAGAGTAACTTCCAGGCTAACCAGAGCTGCAAAGTAAAACTCTCTCTCTCAAAAAAAAAAAACAAAACCAAACAAAAAACAAACAAACAAACAAACAAACATGACCTTCAAGGATAGGAACGTGAACTTTGATTTTCTTTAGGAATAGGATTTCAAAAGTTGCTAAAGCTCGGGCTGAGAAGATTACTCAGTTGTGAAGTTCTTGCTCTGCATGAACTCTTGAGTTTAGTTTTTAAAACCATAAAACACAGATAACACAAAGTCAGCAGGCCTAAAACTGGCTAGATTAGAAGTTATTCTATGTAATCACCTGTTTATTAAAACAGATGCTTAAGTTCAAAACAGTGTTTCATAAATTCGTAGGTGAACTTGGGTTTGGTTGGTTGGTTTGGTTTTGTCGGGCAGGGTCTCTACATATCCCTGGCTTTCCTGTATCTCACTTCTGTAGACCAGGCTGGTCTCAAACTCACAGAAATCCCCCTGCCTCTTCCTCTTGAGTGCTGGGAGTAAAGGCATGTGCCACCATGCCCAGTTCAACTTGTTGGAGTTATCCTAAAGTTCATAATTTATTATTAGCCGTTTATTATGTGTGTTTTACCAGACAAACACATGGTGATAGAGAAAAAGATCTTATGTGTATATGCTAGGTTTAAGCCTCCCTCGTAGCTCTATTCTATAGACGTCCTGTTCCCGTCCTTACAGGTAACGGCTGCTGTTAGACTCCCAGGTAACAGAGTAATCTTTAAATTAGAGCAAGTCGATTCTCATTTAGGTAGATTTTGAAGTGGATGTCAGAGGAGTATTTATTGAATAATTGTGGGCAGTTAAATAAGACTTTAGTGGCATTTGTTTCCAATAAGATCACAAGATTCTTTTCTCTGAAAAATATTGTCAACTTACAGAATCAACTAAGTCATGACAGAAAACATTTAAGAAAATGGCCATCTGAAGAAGAGAAAACTGTTGTTACATACACGAAGAATGAAAACTTGGAAGCCAGCCCGTTTGGCAGCACCCTCAGCTCTGAGGCGTCGCTGAACGAAAGCCTCACAGACGGCAGCGAGAGAGACGCCAGCCTAGAAAGCAGTGTGGATGCCGACAGCGAGGCTTCTGAGCCGGAGAGTGCTTCCAAGCAGTCAGTGCTGCTCCGGTCCAGGGGTGATGCCTGCGGGCACGCGGAGCAGTACCCACATCTCCCACTGCCCAGTGACTTGCCACAAGCCAAGGAGACGCACGGTGGCGATGAGGAAATGGCAGAAGCGATTGCTGAACTTCGTTTGAGCGGCACTGTAACTGGAAATAGAGATTTTCACAGGGAAAAACAGTCACTAAATGTCCCAAATAATTTGTGTTTTTCAGAGGGAAAACATACAAAGCTTCACAGTGCCCAAAATGCTTTTCAGACTCTTTCTCAGAGTTATGTAACTACTTCTAAAGAATGCTCAGTTCAGTCCTGTCTGTACCAGTTCACATCCATGGAGTTATTAATGGGCAATAATAAACTGCTCTGTGAGGGCTGTACTGAAAAGAAACGGAAGTGCCCAAGAGAAACCAGTTCTGCAGGTAAATAGCTCCCTTGCCTGCGTTCTGTGCTACTGATGGATCGAAGGCAACTCCTGGTCTCTAGTTCCTAGTTCCTTAATGGGTGACCTCAAGTTCCTGGATGCGTTGAGCCTCTTGGCCCAGGCCTTGTCTTACTTGGGTTTCTGAATTCAGGACACTGGCAGAGCAGAGTAGATTCTCAGGAGAAACTGCAATAAGTGAAGAGCAAGAACTACATTTCTCTGTCTTGAAACTGCAAACAAATTTGTAATCAAATCTGAGGGATCTAGCTATTTAAAACCTTTCTGAAATATCCCTAAAACTTAGGGTTGAGTCACTAGTAGGATTTGATTTTCACAAATCCCCTCTATTTCTCATAAGCTTTGAAGTTCTTAAATATATTTATGCCATGAATCTAGTGCTTGCTTGATTAGAGAAAGATAAGAATTCTCACCTGATGAAATTAGTGAACGAAAAGAATGTTCTTGGTGGCTTGGGATGGGGAGAGGGCTTGGTAGGTACAGCTATGCTCAAACAGACATGAAGACTTGAGCTCTAACCCCTAGCACCCAGGTGAGAGCCAAGTGCAATGGCACATGCCTGGAGTTCTAGCTCATGGTGGTCTACATAGTGAGCTCCAATACTGCCAGGACTACACGCTGAGGCCCTATCATACAACAAAAACAAAACAAAACAAAACACCAAGGTGGAAAAGTGATTATGAAAGCTGCCCACTGTCAACTTCTGGCCTCCACAATGTGCATTTCCCATCCCCCCGAAACCCCCACACAACACATGTATATACCCCCCCCACACACACAAAACACATATACCTCTCCCCCCCCTTTCTCTTTCAAACATACACTAAAAAAGCTTCTTTAATATTTTTAAAACATGGTTTAGCAGGTATGGTGCGATACACTTTTAGTCATGGCACATGGGAGGCAAAGGCAGGCAGATCTCTGAGTTTGAGACCAGCTTGGGTACAGAGTGAGTTCTATGATAGTCAGGGCCACACACAGAGAAATCCTGATCCCCACACCTCCCCACAAAAAAACAAAAACAAGACATGATGCAATAGTATATAAATAGCTTTTACATAAATTCCTATCATGTTATAAGTAATATATTCAATGGAATTTTACAAGTAAATTTTTGTATTTTATGCAGAAAAGAAAGCAGGAGGGGTTTATACTAATGCCAGGAAGCAACTACTCATATCTGCTGTTCCAGCTGTCCTAATCCTTCATCTTAAAAGATTCCACCAGGTAAGAGTCCGTTTAGCAACACTGTAATCAGTTTCATGATACATCTGTAGAGTCCTAAGTCCTCTGAGAAACTGTTAAGCATTAGAAAGCCTTTCCTGGAATTAAAAACATTATGTGAGATTTCTTGTACTGGGCAAGGTGGGAAAGCTTGACTAACATTGAAAGATTTAAGTGGTAGGAACCTAAGTGATGTCTCTAAGTTGCGTGTGGTCACAAGTATGTCTTAATGGAGACTAAATCTTACTAAGAAGAATTACAAGGAGCAAAAAGGCAAAGCCCACACTGCTTTTGAGCTCCCGTGACCTGGCTGACAGGGTGTTGGAGCTGGCAGTGCTGACTAAGCAAGGAAGGAGGGAGGCCCTGCACTCACAAGACTTCACAACCCATATGCTTTTGTGTTAAAGAAAAAAAATGCCCTTTCTGTAACTGTTTATCATTTTAATCTTGTTAAAATGTTAAACAAAACCGGGTTTTGTTTTTCTTTTTGGTGTTTGGTTTGAACCAAGGGTTTTCTGTTTGCTAGGCAGGTGCTCTGCCACTGACATCTCTTGCCTGTTTTGGTTTTCTTTTGTTTTTTGTTTTTTGTTTTTTGTTTTGATTTTTCGAGACAGGGTTTCTCTGTGTAGCCCTGGCTGAACTGGAACTCACTTTGTAGACCAGGCTGTTCTCTAACGCAGAAATCCGCCTGCCTCTGCCTCCCAAGCGCTAGGATTAAAGGCGTGCACCACCACTGCCAAGCTGCCATGTTTTGTTTTGTTTTGTTGTTCTTTTCTTTTTTTTTTTAAGATTTATTTATTTATTTTATGTGTATGAGTACACTGTAGCTGTACAGATGGCTGTGAGCTATCATGTGGCTGCTGGGAATTGAACTGAGGACAGCCCTGCTCGCTCTGGCCCCGCTCGCTCTGGAGTAATTCACTGTAGCTGTCTTCAGACACACCACAGAGGGTCAGATCTCATTACGGGTGGTTGAACCACCATGTGGTTGCTAGGATTTGAACTTAGGACCTTCAGAAGAGAGCAGTCAGTGCTCTTAACCACTGAGCCATCTTGCCAGCCCTTGTTTTTCACTTTTAAATTTGAGGCAGAGTCTTGGGAGGTTGTCCAAGCTGGTCTAGAGTTTTCTGTGTAGCCTGGGAAGGCCTTGACATTGTAATCTTGCTCAGGGCTCCTAAGCAGCTGAATAAAGACCTATGTCACCATTCTGACTGCTCTTTTTTTTTTTTTTTTAAAAAATAACTTTTCAATTTCTCTGGAAGAAGAACTAAATATAGATCTCTTTTTTAAAAGGGTTTGTTGTTTGTTTGTTTGTTTTGTACTTTAAAATAAAATTAGTAATATGTGGCTTGGAAAATAGCCCATAGCTCAGTTGGTAAAGTGGTTAGTAAAGCACTTGGGGGATGGGCAGGGGCAATCATTGTGAGTTCAAGTACAGCCAGAGGTACATAGTGAGACCTTAAACAACAACAACAACAAAAACCCAAACCAAAATAAACATAAAAACTATTGATTCTCCATAATCAATTTTATGGTAACATAGTGGAGAGCTGTGGTATCTCATCTCATCTCATCTGGATACCTGGTAAAGGTGCATCTCCAGCAGCTACGAACCAGGAAGGGCATGCCAAGTGCAGAAACTAATTTGTTTTATATTTGGTACTTGTGTCCTTGTTTGAACAACAACAACAAAAACCCCTGTGTACTTTAAGGGAACTATTTATGAATACTTCAGTCACTTCTTGTTCTAAAGTTGAGTGTAACCTCAACAAAGCCATAGGCTTGTTCCCAAAGACTGCAAATGATGGAGTCGAGTTCCTAAGTAAAATCTAACTTTGTTTCTTTGTATCTCTAAAGTCATGTTTTTCTATAGCAACTTTAGAGCTATCTTTCAGATCCATACACAACACTTAAAAGCCAACTTCAACTGAATAGAGATCTTTGTCATAAACATACCAAATGACTGCATTTGTAACTATGCATTCAACTCTTAAAGTCTGACAAGAAAAGTGTTGGCTCCTGAAGAGGGAATACAAATTTGAGTAAAGTACAAAATAGGCCCATCTTTTCAAGCAAATTCAATATAAAAATGAGATTTCTTTTTGTAATTGCAATTTAGCAAGGATACAGAATTTTGGGGGTGCTAAAGGAAGATCTGGGGATGGGGGAGATGGCTTAGCTGATAAAGAGCCTGACGTATAAGCAGAAGCACCTGAGTTTGGTCCTAGGATACGTGTTAAAAACAAAAACAAAAAAACTGGTCATGGTTTAGGCTTGAAACGTCACTTGAGGGAAAGTAGCCACAGGCAACCTGATCAGCCAGAATAGTCTAATTGGGGAGTTGAAGGCCAGTAAGAGACTCCATCTCAGGAACCAAATGATGATGCCTGCAGAATGACATCCAAGCAATGATGCCAGAAGTTGTCCCCTAGCCTCCAAATATACACACACATCCCCAGTACATGCACTCATGATTGCACATGTGAACAAGTGCACTCACATGAAGGAGCTCATACATGTGTTCACAGGTCACGTGGACAACATTAGTTAATTGATATATTGTGACAAAAATTTTTTTAAAGAAAACCCAGAAATCAAATGTGAAAAATACAGTGAAATTATGTGATAAGTATGCAGTGATATCAAAAAGGCCTTGCATGAAAGGTGGCATCTGATTTGTCTATGTATACCATTCACATTTAAGTATCTTCTCACTCCATCAGGGTGCATGCACTTCTAACAGTGGATGTATTTAAATTTTTTAAAGTTTTATTTTTATTACTCTGTGTGTGTGTGTGTGTGTGTGTGTGTGTGTGTAGGTGAGAGGACAAATTTTGAGAGATGATTCTCTCCTTCCACCATGGATTTTAGGTATCAAGCTTGGGTCTTTAGGCTTGAACAGTAAATACCTCTCCCTGCTAAACCATCTTGCCAGCCCTCAGTTAATTTTTATTACCATTACATGATGGAGAACATACAATTTTTTCAAGTTTATCTTTGGGAAGTAAAAAGAGAAAATTAAGTAGAATTTTCTTTTTTCTTTTTGTTTGTTTGTTTTGTTTTGTTTTGTTTTTTGAAACAGGGTTTCTCTGTGTAGCCCTGGCTGTTCTAGAACTCACTCTGTAGCCCAGGCTGGCCTGGAACATAGAAATCCGCCTGTCTCTGCCTCCCAAGTGCTGGGATTAAAGGCATGTGCCACCACTGCCTAGCATAGAATTTTCTTTCTTCTTCTTCTTTTTTTTTTTTTTTGTTTTTTGTTTTTTGTTTTTTGTGTTTTGTGTTTTGTTTTTGTTTTTTTTTCAGGGTTTCTTTGTATAGCTCTGGCTATCCTGGATCTCACTCTGTAATCGAACTTAGAAATCCACCTGCCTCTGCCTCTGAAGTGCTGGGATTGATTAAAGGCCTGCGCCACCACTGCCCTGCTAGAATTTTCTGAAGATCATAAAAGTTCATTTGGCCGGGCAGTGGTGGCACATGCCTTTAATCCCAGCACTTAGGAGGCAGAGGCAGGAGGATTTCTGAGTTCGAGGCAGCCTGGTCTACAGAGTGAGTTCCAGGACAGCCAGAGCTACACAGAGAAACCCTGTCTCGAAAAACCAAAATAAATAAATAAATAAATAAATAAATAAATAAATAAATAAATGTATGTTCATTTGACTGATGTATGTACACTGTTTGCTTTTATTGAAAAAACTTGGAAGTGCTCAAAGTCTTTCATACTTAGTGAATATCACTGAGTTTTAGACATGAGAAGTACCTAATAAGATTTCTTTCTACCCATTTTCTGCTATGACGTGGATAAGGTTGCCTACATTCAAGTTCATTTTTAACAAGTCATTGAGTTAGATATCCTTAACCATTGTTGAGTACATTTCTATGACAGGATGTGCCAGTGGGTTAGCTTTTAGCACATTAAATTTATTCTTTTTCCATTAACTGTTGTAAAAACCACAGAGGAAGTAGTTGATCTATGAAAATTTAAATCTATGAAAATATCTTTTAGAATTCTTCTTTTGGTTTTAATTAACCTATACTTTAAACTTAATTTGTACTTTTCTTTATTTTGTCTTTTTAAGGCTGGCTTGAGTCTTCGTAAAGTAAACAGACATGTAGACTTTCCACTTACCCTTGACTTAGCTCCGTTCTGTGCTGCTACCTGTAAGGTAGGAGATATTAAAAGGTTTAATTAATTTGCAAGTGACATGCTTAAAAGCATACTGTTTATTGTTTATTAGACGATGGTTTTGTTCTTGTTTAAATAAGCTTCTCTTCTTGATGGGTAATTGTGGCATATTAATACATCAGATGTGACTAGTTCTTTAGGCATGGATCCCAACCATGAAAGCTGCCTGTTAGTTCTTAGTAGACAGTGTGTTGACTTTGTGCCTTTCTGTTCCTCTGAGTAAGCCAAATGATAATCTATAGTTTTAGCATTTGTGAAGGTCTGTATCTTTTGCAAATAAACACACTACTAAGTCTTTTTTTTAATGCCATTTCACAAATACTGTTAGTCATGTAGTTGTTAGCTAAATACAATAGCTCTAAATTGCTAGTGCCTTACTAACAAGGTTCATAACTGCTTGCAGATACTTACATGTAAGACTTGTGCAGGTAAAAATAAAGAACAGTTTATTGAGGAAGGTAGATTTTGGGAACTGTCCGCTGGCCTGAGACCCAGTGTTGTGGTGTCATAGGTTACTTACCGACTGAGTGAGTGCAGCTTTCTGGTGAATACAATTTATTTGATGTGGAACACCAGCTCTGTCAGTTACTAATATTCAATAGGAACATTCATTATAATTCTTGGGAGTAACATAATTCAGCAAATAAGAAGAAGGTTTTGTAAGCTTAGTGTTTAGTTTTTAAGAACCATGTGTTTTTGAAAGTACCTATTCTAAGAATTTCTGACATACTTAACATACTGTAGACAGAACAGTGCAATAAACCCATTATCCATTCCTACAGTCTCAGTCTGTGGCCAGTCTTGTCCCCTCTCCCATCCACATGCTTGTCTACACTATCCTCTGTAACCGCTTTGAAGAAAAGTATCATTTCATTATAGATGCCTAAATACAATAAGTACCCTGTGTTCTTTTCTGGTTTTGTTTTGTGTGCTTATCTTGAGATAGGATCTTTCCCAAACTGGTCCTGAGCTCATGAGCCCTCGGCCTCAGCTACGCGAGTGCTGGGATTATAGGCTTGTACCTCCATAACTACCATGAACTTTCTTCTACGGATTGCTTTTTTTGGTGGGTGGGGATGGCAATTGAACTTAAGACATCATACATGTACTGAACTAGATGTTCCTGGCCCCTTCTCCAAGTTTACCCCAACCACAGTGTCATTTAATAGATTCTTTATACATTTAGTGCTCATATTTACTGTTGTCATATGCATAGGATTTTTTTCTTTTCTTTTCTTTTCTTTTCTTTTTTTTTTTTTTTTTTTTTTTGGTTTTTGGAGACAGGGTTTCTCTGTGTAGTCCTGGCTGTCCTGGAACTCACTCTTTAGATCAGGCTGGCCTTGAACTCAGAAATCCGCCTGCCTCTGCCTCCCAAGTGCTGAGATTAAAGGCATACGCTACCACTGTCCAGCTGCATATGATTTTTAAAGTGAATTAGCATTCAGTTCATTTTAAAGATCAATACAGTAATTAAATGAATTAATGTACAAGCAAATTGATGATGCTTACACTATTTTATAGTGTGGTTTCTTCTTCCTTCTTTGGAATCTTTCTTGCATTTTGCATACTGTAGAATTTGATGACGATCCCTTTGCCATCATTGTTCTCTATGTGAGACAGTTGTAAGCAGAGAGGACTGGGTACATTTGGGTTTGGTAGTCCCCCTCTTTGTTTTGTTATTGTAATGCCATTCCATAGAGGACATTGTGTCCGTTGACAAGCACAGAGGATCTCAATATGGTTCAAGAATACATTTTTCTTACGTGTTTTTATTTTTCCATGAGCTGTTTCACTAAATGTTACCCTTTTTCTCTATTTGAAAGAATATAAGTGTGGGGGAGAAGGTTCTCTATGGTCTCTACGGTATAGTGGAGCACAGCGGCTCTATGCGAGGGGGCCACTACACTGCTTACGTCAAAGTGAGAGTGCCATCCAGGAAGCTGTCCGAGTGCATCACCGGGAGGAAGACTGCGCCTGGTACGCCCTCCTAAGTACATGTCCTCCTTAAAAGTTAAAGAGTTATTCAGACTTTTCAGAAAGGGAGCTCCAAATGAATTCATTTTACTAATCTTAAGTCTGCTTAGATAATCTTCAAGAATCTTAATAATCACAAAGTACTATTCTTTTAAGCAATATGAATTGACAATTTTTTAAAGTTACTTCAGAGAGGAAGTTTTTTGTTGTTCTTTTTTTTTGTTTGTTTGTTTTTGTTTTCGTAAAAACAGTATGTCTGTGCAGGTGTCTGTGTACTGCTGTACACAGCATAATGTGGCTGTCTGAGAGTAAATACCAGCAGTTTATTCTGGCCTTCCACCTTGTTGTCCTGATTTTGCCACTGGGCTGTGAATTCAGGCCTTGGGACTTCTGGGCTATTCTCTTGCTCCTGCCTCCCGTCTTCCCATAGGAACGCTGGGATAACTGACACATATCGCTGATAGCTGACTGGTTTTGCACTGGTTGTGGGGTCAAAATCAGATCATCAGGCTTGTGTGGCTAGTGCATCTAAGCATGTCCTCAGCCACGTTCCCCTTTTGAAAATACACCAGCCATCAAAAGAGCTAGCTATTACTACAGGTCATTGACTTTGCTTCTCCATTCCCTGGATTCCTTTCTTTTCAAAGAGTCCAGAAGAGGGCATGTGATCCCTGGAGCTGGAACTGCAGAGTTGTTGTGGTTTGCCCAAGAACTCCAATCTTCTGCAAGAGTAATATGTGGTCTTAAATGCTGAGCCATCTCTCTCACGTCCCCTTTATTAGTCATGTTGTTGTTGGGTTGTTGTTTTTGTTTTGACATAGGATCTCACTCCATGACTCTGTCTAGCTTGGGACTTACTGTATAGATCAGGCTGACTTCAAATTCACAAAGATCTACCTGCTTTTGCCTCCCTCATATTAGGATTAAAGGTGTGCACCACCACATCTAGCTCTGTTGTTAGCTTTTAAAATATATTTATTATTTGTGTGTGTGTGTGTGTGTGTGTGTGTGTGTGTGTTGTATGTATGTGTGCATGCGTTTGGCCGTCAGAGAACAGTTTCGTATACTCAGTTCTCTCCTTCCCCCTTTGTGTGGGTGCTGGGCATGGGGCTGGTGCCCAGGGTGGTACAGCAAGCACCTTTCCTCGCTGCACCCTTCACCAGATTCTCCACCGTCCTTTTTGGTGAAAATGAGTATTTCTCTCAGAAATTAAGTATTACAATGCTAATATTTCACTAGATATTTAAATTAAAAATTTATTAACTGGAAGTAATTTTCAATCTTAGATCTTATGGATCTTAGAATTAAATATAGCTCACAATAAATGTGTCACTGTTTACAATTTAGAAGACATAAACACACTAACTGTAAAATTGTACTTTCTGTTCTGCTAGGTTTGAAAGAACCTGATAGTGAACTGGGAGGCCACTGGGTCCACGTCAGCGACACTTACGTGCAGGTGGTTCCAGAGTCAAGAGCATTGAGTGCACAAGCTTATCTCCTTTTTTATGAAAGGATATTATAATATCTGTTCATTGTTATTTAGTTCATTTTTTATTTTAATGCTGAAGTTGTAACCATTATATGTAATGTGCCTTTGTAGTCTTTAGGAATAGTGCGTCCTTCCAGTGTTATTTAACTTTTCAACATGTGGTAAATCCTTTAAAGAAAATTAACTAATGTGACAGGCAGTTGTGGTGCATGCCTTTAATTCCAGCACTTGGGAGGCAGAGGCAGGCAGATCTCTGTGAGTTTGAGGCCAGGTAGGGTTATTCAATAAGTCCTTGTCTTGAAAAATTAAACAAAAAATTAATTAATGCTTTCAAATATATATTCTTAAATGTAAAAACATGTTTTATGTTATTTTTCATGTCCATAGAGATTACTACTCTCCACAAAAACAAAAGGTAGTAGAATAGTCCCCTTTATATGACTCCTTGCTACAGACATTCAGAGATGATACTAACGTGGATCTTTAGTATACTAGTTCCTAAATGGAATACAATCTTCCTGACTGGATGCAATATATCTTGTGCTACAAGTTTCTTACTTTTTGTTTTAGCCTTTTACAATCTTGGCCCTGTTTTGAATCATACTTCACATTTTTATGTGCATGTTATTTTTCTAGTAAACACTGATGTAAGTTTATAACTATGAAAGAAAAATCGTCCATCCTTGCACCACCCCATTTGAAGTCATCTCAGGGCTCTGCAGTGATGTGTGTGTTTTAGTCTATAGGAAAAGTTTCTAGAACAGTATGAGCTAGTGCCTAATGTAACTTAAGTATTTTTTCATATTTTGTGTGACTCAGTAGTGTAAAAAGCAGCCATTGTAATTTTGGTAGTATATGTTTACAAGTGATGAATTGATTTGCTTTGAGTATTTGAAGTACTGAAACATTTCATAAACTAATCATTTGCAGTCTTTTAAAGATAATTTGCAACACATAGAACTGGCAAATAGAAGTTGATGGTCTGTATAGGAACATAGAATACTTTAATGTTTAAGGATGTCTTTGAACTGTAAACTACCAAATTATATTTATAAATGGTAGAAATCATATTCTTATAATTAACAACAAATATATAATACTTTTTTACTTCTATATATTAATAAATGTTAAACATGGTTTTGTCTTCATAAGCATTTTTTAAAAATTCAGGTGGATAGTTGGGGATGTAGTTCAATGGCAGAGCACTTAACTGGTCGGTGCAAGGCCCTGGTTCCATCCCTAGCAACACAAATGGAATATTCAGGTGGGCTTGGCTTGTACTTCAATGAGGCACAGACTTGCTACTTCTGTTCCCCTTAAATAAGTAGTGACACAGGATAGTTCCTTCTGGAATTCAAAGGATTGAACTGTGAAAACTTAGGATGAAAAATATTACTACCAAGATTTTAAGTAATCAATGAAGTGGTTCGCTGATTGAATCAAGTGATTGAATCAAGATGCAAGGGACCAAGTTCAGTGTCTTAGTCATCAGTGCCTATGTTTGATTCTGTGGGCAGATGTGAGGGAGAGAGGCTGTAAACTGTGCAGACCTCTAGCCAGGATTGAACCTTCTTGACATGTGTAACACAAAGTCACCAGTGTTGCTTCTTGATATGTGGCTGGGTGGAACTGATTTGTCTAATGGAGACATTTTAAAATACCATAACATAACTTCTATTTTTAAGTTGTGGAGGAATTTTCAATAGTATTTAAAAACAATTTTTTATTGAAGATGGAGAAATATATTTTGCCTGTAGAGCCCAGTTGTGTCCTCTAAGAAGAACTTTCCAGTGTCTTCTGTTTCATCAGACCTTCAGAGTTTATTAATCTGTTGACACGGAAGAGTCTAGCACCAGAGCAGTAAATTACAAAAATAATTTATTTCTTCAAGTTGGCCTCAGTCATAGCAGTTGCCGTCCCCAAACAAATGTAAACACTCAGCCCTTTTTTCTCTCTCCTATATTATTAAGACATATACAATATAGGCAGGTTCCAATACTTGGAATAGGACAGTATTTTACCACCCTTTAAAATAGAAAAACCTGCCAAGTGGTGGTGGTGCATGCCTTTAGATTCAGCACTTAGGAGGCAGAGGCAGGTGGATTTGAGTTCAAGGACAAACCTGGTCCACAGAGCGAGTTCCAGGAAAGCCAAGGCTACATAGAAAAACCCTGTCTCAAAATACTTGGGGAAAAAAAACCTAAAATCTATATGATTTTATACATTATTCTAGTAGTGGCATGCAAATAAAATGTTCTGAGGAGATTCTGAAATGCATGGTTTTATGACCTAAAGTTTGAGTGTTTTTTCTTGCCATCTAAAAATGTAGGAAAATGGTTTGATTTGATACCTAGGAATTTCTTATCAAGCTTGTGTAGTAGATAAAAATCACACAGGTCTATACTAAAATTTTTGTTCTTACTTTCAAGTTTTCCAAAGCACATTTGTAGAAATTTTAAATTGTGAGGCTACTATACTAACAATAATTTCCAGATTACCTCAGGAAACAGCGCAAATAAACAAGAATGTTTACAGATCAACACAACTACTTTAGTGTTTTGGCACAATGAATTTGAAAGGTAAAAGAGAGATGTTTTTATCTAGAAACTGGTTTACAGGGTACCTTTATCCCCAATTCTCCCCTGGCTTTCCCATATTGAAAATGATGAAATTTTGATGATGTGCCAATTATGTGAATGCTTGTGACATAAACAAATATACATCTATATTTAAGATTTGTTGTTTAGTGTTTTAAAAAAAATTATATGAAGACTGCTTATGTAGGTAGTTGAGGGGATGATCACCATATCAGCTTAGGCATAGATCAAGAGAGCTAATAATTCTTAGCTTGCATGTGTGATTAATTAGTGACTTTATATAATAGTTGAATAAAATTTCCTGAAGATTTAGCTGTGAAATGTCACCGCACATCAAACTTTTGTAGTACAAAATGACATCCTGCCCACTTTCATGAACTTTATACTCAGCTTATTTTTCTGCATGACATCTGGCCAAATAAACCTAAAGCAAATATGTGCAATAAAATCAAGCTTTCAGATCGCACCCATTGCATTATTAGAGAAATGATTTCTGTATTAAGATGTTTTGTTTATTTAGAAATCATCAATTCAAATGTGTTTAAAAGATGATTATTTTCAGGTATCAGTAATAAATTCATGGTATCATTCCTTCTCTTTTACCCAATTTTACAGTATTTTAAATATATCTGTGTAACTTATTGAACATTATTTGGTCATTGCTGTATGTATAAATATCATAATAAATATTAGATTCTTATGTTAATGGATTAGGCCTGGAGTTTTTACATTATACATTTTTTTTTGGTTTTTCGAGCATTATGCATTATCAACAGAATGTTAATAAACATTGTGTTCATGTCTATTTTATTCCCCTGGCTTGATATAAACAAAATACACTTTGAGGAGCTTCTGAACAACAGTTTTTCTCCCACACCTTTAGAGGTCAGGAAGCTCAGGACAAAGCCAGACAGTCCGTTGTCCAAGTGAGCTTCTGGCGATGCTCTCTCAGTGGTTGTTCACTGAGTGAAATGGCAAGGAGCTGCATGGTGGTCTTTACAAGGGCTTAACCCAGAACCCAATCACTGCTAAGTACTCCACAGAACTCTCACATGGGGAGGTTGTGAATGGGACACACACATTCAGTTCATAGTGACCTTCAAGTTTTAGGAATACGCTTTTTAAAAATAAATTGGTCACTAACCTAATGCTAGGAATTGTTTCTAGTAGTTATTCCATGGAGATACGTTCTCAGTCCAGAAAACAAACAAACTTGTCAGTTATTTTCTCAGAATGATTTGAGTTATTTAGATAGGATTGTATAGTAGGAAATATGTTGTGTACATATCTGGTTTTTTGTTTGTCTGTTTGTTTGTTCTTTTGGTTTTTTGAGACAGGGTTTCTCTGTGTAGTCCTAGCTGTCCTGGAACTCACTCTGTAGACCAGGCTGACCTCGAACTCAGAAATCCACCTGCCTCTGCCTCCCAACATACCTGTTTGTTTTAACTTTTTTGAAATCATGAAGCTTTCAGAGGTGTCTGTTTACATCGGTAAAACCCTAACTAAGACAAAGTGTTTGTTGAATACTTGCTCTTTGTTTGACATTAGGAATATAGCAGTGAAAGCAAGAAATCACTCAACAAGAAAGTCTGTCAAGTGAGTGTACCGGTTTTCCTTTCCATTTCTCTTGCTGTGATAAAACATCATAACCAAAAGCGGCTTGAAGAGGAAAGGGTTTATTTTGTTTACATTTGCATATCACAGAAGGAGTCAGAGCAGGATGTGATGGCAGTGGTCAGGGGAGTGCTGCTTACTGGCTTACTCTCCATGGATTGCTCAGTTGGCTTTCTTAAAGAACCGAAGTCCAGGCCAGGGGTAGCACAGTGCTCTGGACCCTTCCACATCAATCATTTCTTTGACAACGCCCCATAGACTTGCCTGCAGCCCTTTCTCAATTGAGGCTCCTTTCTCTCCTCTGAATCTAGCTTGTGTCAAGTTGACGTAAAACCAGCCAGCACATAAGGGAAAAAAACCTCAAATCATATTGCTTACATGCTGTTGGGAGTGACACCTAGCAAAGAAGGATGTCCGATGGTAACAGATTAATCAGGCTTCTCTAGAGCCACGGAACTTATGGAATGTCTATATAGTAAAGGAATTTATTATAAGGACTTACAGTCTGCAGTTCAGCTATCCTAACAATGGGTAGCCATGAATGGGAAGTCCAAGAATCTAATAGTTGCTCAGTCCCACAAGGTTAGTTATTTCAGCTGGAATTCTGTATAAACTAGAATCTTGAAGAAGTAGGCTCCAACAGATGTGCTGGCAAAAGTGCAAACAGGAAAAGAAGAGCAAATCTTCCTTCTTCCAATGTTCTTATGTAGGCCTCCAGCAGAAGGTGTGGCCCAGAGTAAAGGCCTCCGTGTACCCCTACACCTGGATTTGTATCTTTCTCTGTCCCAGGCTGGCCTTGAACTCAGAGATCTGCTTGCCTCAATCTCCTGGGGTTAAGGTCATGTACTACTTTGCCTGGTCCTGAGCTTTTCATGGCTACTATGCCTCAAGATCTGGATCAGAAAAAGCATGTGTCATCCCAAGTCAAATCCGGGTCAGAAGCTCATGTCTTCTAGCCTCAAGATCTTAGTGACACACGTGCCCTCCATTTCTGGATTGTACTTCATTTCAGATGTAGTTACATTGACAACCAGGAATAGCTATCACAGCAGATAATAGCACCATAGAAAAAGCTAAATAGAGAAGAGTGAGTGTACTGGCTAGTTTTGTCTGTCAACTTGACACAGGCTGCAGTTATCACAGAGAAGGGAGCTTCAGTTGGGGAAGTGCCTCCATGAGATCCAGTTGTGGGGCATTTTCTCAATTAGTGATCAAGGGGGTAGGGTCCCTTGTGGGTGGTGCCATCTCTGGGCTGGAAGTCTTGGGTTCTATAAGAGAGCAGGCTGAGCAAGCCAGGAGAAGCAAGCCAGCAAGAAACATCTCTCCATGGCCTCTGCATCAGCTCCTGCTTCCTGACCTGCTTGAGTTCCAGTCCTGACTTCCTCTGGTGATTAACAATGTGGAAGTAGCTGAATAAACCCTTTCCTCCCCAATTTGCTTCTTGGTCATGATGTTTGTGCAGGAATAGAAACCCTGACTAAGACAGTGAGTCTTAATTTTAGGGCCCTCTCCTGCCACAGAAGCTGAGAAGAGAAATCTTGATATTTGTATGTCTCCAGAAAAACATTATTTGCCAAGTATTTGTAGTTTTAGAAACTTGAAAGTTTCCTGAAAGCATTTTCATAACATTTCAAGGATTATACCTAAGTGGAAAAACCCAAGATGTTTGCAAATAAACATGCTTTAAAAAAAAAAAGATTTATTTATTATTATAAATAAGTACACTGTAGTAGCTGTCTTCAGATGCACCAGAAGAGGGCATCAACTCTCATTACGGGTGGTTGTGAGCCACCATGTGGTTGCTGGGGTTTGAACTCAGGACCTTCAGAAGAGCAGTCAGTGCTCTTACCCACTGACCCATCTCATCAGCCCAATATGCTTTTTTGTAATGATTTATTTTAATTTTATGTACATTAGCATTTTGCTTGCATGTATGTCTGTGTGAGGGTGTTGGCTCTCCTGGAACTGGAGTTACAGCCAGTTGTGAGCTGCCCTGTGGGTGCTGGAAATTGAACCTGGGCCCTCTGGAAGACCAGCCAGTGCTCTTGACCTCTGAACTGTGACAGGGTGGCAGACCGTAGTAGGCCCTGAGACCGTAGCACAACTGACTTTATGGTGGAGTATCACACAAGTTATAAAATTCAGCATGTAAACAATCTCATCTGCCAACACAAAGGGCTAATTTATCAAAATCCATAATTCTCAGAAAGTCTCTAAAGGTACGAACCTTGCTTTTTGGCTTCTGTAGATCTGCTTCTGACTGTTTTGTTAGCTGATATTTGTCAACCCAGAACATGGTTTTTGTGCTTAAAAGCTCACCCTGAAAAAGACTCAGGCCTACACTGGGATGCCAAGCACCCAGCGTAAACTCTGGTAGGCTAATAAAGACCTTTCTATTGGTTTACATCCATGTCCAAATATCCTTCTCTGATGAATGACCCACAGCAGAGCCATTGCAATGGTCCTGTTTCTTCGCCACTGGTTAATCTGCATAAATACCTCCACATTTCAATCACTTTAAAAAAAAAAAAGTTATTTCCTACTCGGCAGTCTCCAAAAGGAAACCTTCTCATCATAGCAGAGAAGAGTGTGTGGGACATTCTCACTCTAGCAATAATTCTTTACCAGAGGTGTGTTTCTCTGTCCACAGGCTACTACTAGTAGTTATGTGATCCTGTGCACTACAGGAACGGATAACAGGATATGTGAGTTTACTAGAAGTTTCCGTCTCTATACACCCTTCTGTTCACCAGGCACTTAGCTTTTCTTTCACACTTGAAACCACAATGACTCCCTATTCAAGGGTCTTAGTCCAGGTGGTTTTACCCTCAAGACCAATGTGATAGTTTGGATATGCTTGGCCCAGGGAGTGACACTATTAGGAGGTATGTGGCCTTGTTGGAGTAGGTGGGTCACTGTGGACCTGAGTTTAAGACGCTCATCCTAGCTGCCTGGAAGTCAGTCTCCACTAGCAGCCTTCAGAAGAAGATGTAGAACTCTCAGCTCTGCCTGCACCACGCCTGGCTAGACGCTGCCGTGTTCCCGCCTTGATGATAACGGATTGAAACCCTGAACCTGTAAGCCAGCCCCAATTAAATGTTGTCCTTGATAAGACTTGCCTTGGTCACAGTGTCTGTTCACAGCAGTAAAAACTTAACTAAGGCAACCAGGGTTCTAGAAGTGTGTTTGGTCATGTCTAGGTGTTGTCTCTGCTGCTCTGAAGACCCATGAGCCAAAATAGTTATATTTTCTACATACTTCATGAACAGTGTTAGAACACTAACCAGTAAACATTCTCATGCAGGAGGAGAAGAACGGTACCAGGATCTTTTACTATAGATGAGGGGAAGACTCATTAGACGTATCTGATATAAGATTCTAAGGAGGGCTTGTTTGTAGTTAACACCTTTGGCTACATTTGAGTGGCTTTCGCAAAATAGGACATACTAACAAGATGCACAGCTTTTTAAAAAGATCATTCCCTTGTTGAGTTACTGACAATGGAGTGGAACTACAGTTTCTGGAGATCTGACAGACTCTTCCAGCCTCTGCCTACATCAGGCATGCACATGATCCAGAAGAATATGTGCAAACACTCATATTAGTTAAAAAAAACAAAACTTTTTTTTATCTTCAAAGGATCCTTTATTGACCAGAAGAGGACCATGGTGTGTGTGTATATATATATATATATATATATATATATATATATATATATATGTTTGAAGATCTGGAAGGCAGTAATTTCTTTGGACGCCCACCACCTCTATACTGTTTTCCTGCCCTCTGAACATGGAAGGAGGAATGGATGCTCCATCTAGGCCACAAGGCAACATTCCCCTATACAGGGACAAAGGGGCTTGTATGTGGCCATTCCCTTCCCATCAGAAATCAACATACAAAGAAAACAAAATACAGAAATCAAGCATTTAAATATGAAAATCCAAAGGAAATTGGGTAGAGAAACAAAAAGCAACTGGAATTTCTTGGGAAGGGTCTCCCTTGTTCCCCTGCCCATTGATGGGCTAAGGGTCTGGGGTTCGCACAGTGAGTTTGCAGTGACATATATAGTTCCTTGTAGATCTGACGACAGAGTTTGGACAGGTCCTGCTGGGTGAAGCTGAATGGCTGAGACAGGGCCAGGTGCTTGCGGTGCTGTAGCATAAAGGCAGCACAGTCGCTGGCTGTTATTATTCTGCCTGGCCACATTCATTGTGAAGTCACCTTTCCAGTCGGTCTTTTTTTTTACTGCCTCTGCCTGCAGATACTTGGCAATATGATTAGGGCAGCAGCGATTTAGAGTTCACTGTGAGTCAAAATAGGTGATGGTATATCGCCTTACATCAACTGAGGTAAGGGACCAGTGCACCTCCAGATGGATGGGGATTAGCAGTAATTCCTTATTGAAGAATGTCCACATTTTTGGTCCACCTCTTTACTCCATCATAACCCTTGGTACGGAGTTTATCGTAGAAGAAACTGTTGAAGAAATGCACCGTTTCAGGGACTATGTCCATGACCAGGTCTCACCTGGTCATTGAACCAGTTCTGTCCATATAAAGTACCCAAGTCATCTATGGTGAGCACGTGTCGCTTATAGGATACCCAGAAGCCCTTTACGTTGGCGTTGCCTGGCGTTCGCCGATAAGGCTGGATCAGCTGTAGTAGCAGACTCTTTCTGGAGGCTGTAGAGAACTCCTGCTGGAAAATGGCCCCCAACTTCTCTACAACTTCATCAGTGCTGAGGTGGGGATGAAGCTACCATAAGTTTGAAGGAATTCATCTAAGATACTCTACACACAGGTCTCATGTTCCTCCCGCAGGGGGCCATGCTGGCCAGCCTTCTCCCCAGGTCAATCTGCCTCTTCTGCAGTGCCCAAGTCAGAGCTCTTAAAAAGTTCCTGAGCCACGTGGTCTCCAGTGCTGCACACATTACTGATGAGTATGCTGGCATCAGAGGGTGCCAGGTTTCACTCCCCTTCAGGACCAGACAGTCCCCCAAAACCACTGGGTAGAGTACATGAGAGGAGGCCCGATGATCCATGCAAACACTCATTAGTTTTAAAAAAAAAAACTTTTGAAAAGCCTTTAAGTTTATTTTGTGCAGTTCAAAAATCTGACTAACTAGGTGTGGTGGTGTATACCTTAAATCTTAGAACTTGCCGGGCCGGTGGTGGCACACGCCTTTAGTCCCAGCACTTGGGAGGCAAAGGCAGGCAGATTTCTGAGTTTGAGGCCAGCCTGGTCTATAGAGTGAGTTCCAGGACAGTCAAGGCTACACAGAGAAACCCTGTCTTGAAAAACAAAAAAGCAAACAAAAAACAAAAAAAACAAAACAAAACTTAGAACTCACTCAGGAGGCAGAGGTGAGACTCACTCTGAGTCACAGGCTAGTCTGATCTGGTCTACATACAAGGAGAGCCAAGGCTACACAGAGCTATCCTGTCCCAAAAAACTATCCCGCAAAGATCAGAAGATTTAAAAAAAAAAAAAAAAA
>JADRCD010140223.1:5560-22332 GCA_019843815.1 Montemys delectorum | reverse complement strand
GGTTTGCAGCCCCTTAGGATGAACAACAATTACTAACTAGTACCCTCAGAGCTCCCAGGGACCCAACCACCAATCAAGGACTATACAGGGTGGGACTGAATGTTCTGGCAGCATGTGTATAGTAGAGGACTGCAAATTTGATCATCAGTAGGAGGAAAGGACCTCGGCCTTGTGAAGGTTCTGTGCCCCAGTGTAGGGGAATGCCAGGGCCAATAAGTAGGAGAGGGTGGAGTGGCAGGCATGGGGAGGGGGGAGGCAAAAGAAGTTTGTTCTTGTTGTTTTTGTTTGTTTGTTTGTTTGTTTTTTGGAGGGGAACCTGGAAAAGGGAAAATTTACATGTAAATAAAGAAACTATCTAAAAAAAGAAAAGAAAAGAAAAAAAATTTAAAAATAAAGAAAATTAGAGAGTATAAATTGCCTTCCTAAATGGTAAATCTTTATCACACCCCTACCTCCAAAGGTTCAAGGATTATCAGGGCAAAGGGGACAAAAAAGTTGCAAGAGACAGAGGTGGTGGATAACTATAAGGATTTAGTACTTATCAACTACAAAAGTGCAGTTGTATGTATGAACTCAGAGTAGTTGTAACAGCAGGCACAAGACCTACATGCTCAAGATGAACAAATATCCTAACACAGAGAAATAATTTGGGAGTGAAGTCTGTCCGTAGCTGAGGAGTTATTGGCAATTGATAGCTGCTGGGGAAGGAATAATCAGTTTCTCTAAGGATGTGGCACCTGGTTGTTGAATCATGTTAGATTGGAAGGCCAGACATCCAAGAGTGTAAGGGAAGCACAAATTGAACTGGATGAGTTAAAAAAAATTTACAACACAAATTTGAGTGTGGACATAGATGGATTTCATAAGACTTAGAGTGGTAAGTATGATCAAAATACATTACACAGGTTCTCAAAGAGCTAGTAAAATGAGAAAATAATGAAAAAGAAACTAACGCTATTAGGGATTAAAAAAAAAAAAGTCTTGAAATTCACCCACCCCATATTGCAGCTGCAGTGCCAATTCCTACAAAATGAACCTAGTCCAATCCCCTCACAACTATATCCTCGTATCTGGTAAGTTACTCACAAGATTCAAGAGCTGTGATTGCAAGGAGGGAGAAGTCACTATAATGGTACAAAAAAAAAAATGTGTGATTTTTGTATTAAATTTCGCAGACTCATGCACTATTCCACCGTGAATCTCTTTCTTGAAAGAAGGAGGATCTTTCATCAGCAGCCAATGTTGAATTTAACTTACCACAAGATCAATAAACCTCTGTTAAACCACATACAGTGCTTTGTAATCACATTACAAGTGTCCAGAACAGGTTTGATAAGTGAGTGATAAACATACAATTGTCTCTCTAAAAACCTCTAAGAGATAAGAACCCAAGAAAATGAATGATTTCCTTACCCTTGGGTGAAAGTAAGAATCAGAAATTAAGGCACAATACCCAGAGGACAGCAGTGAGCAAGAGAATAAATATTAGAGAGCTGTGTCCCTAGCATAAAAGAATGTTCAAAACACAGAGAACAAGCTCTGTCGAAAGTTCCAGGATCCTAGACAAAAGGCTCCACTGATCTTCATGATTTACTTTTGCACCTGGTCTTCAAGTTGGCTGTTATGATGTCTGCTAACTCTGCCCTCAGATAATCCTGGAAGAGGCTATGTAAGAAACTTCTCTTGATATCCGCTCTTCCAGTTCAAAGAAGAAGGTAATGTAGTGCTTAACTAAGGATAATAGAAAAATTGGCTGATGAATTTATGCCCCTGGAAAAAGTCCACTAGTCACATTGTGAGTGTCTGATATAGGCACAGTGCACCTTGTCTATTCAATATCTTACTCAGCGCACTTCATAATAGCACTATTAGGAAGGCATTATCGTATATAATTGACATTAGAGGAAACTAAAAGAAATAAATATTTGCTCATCGAATTTTTCTCAGTTGTGTATTATCTGTCATAATGCAGGCTGAGGTCTCGTTTCCCATGACAACACTGCTTTTAGAGTACACAGATGGATATTCTTGAGAATTTGATCTTATAAGTACAGTTGAGAGGAATAACTGGATGCCAGGTACTTAACAAATATTATTCATCGAATTATCACAGCAAATGGCAGAGACATGTCTGTCACTGTTCATTTTCCAATGATGAAACAAGATATTTAGAAACAATGTCTTGTCTATAGTATACTGCCCTCAAACCCCAGTGGTCTAACCTTGGAATGTGTGCCTTTCACCCATCCCTCTCAGGCCAGGAAAGCTGTGAATTATGCTGATGTACTTATTGTCTGAATTGGTGGGAAGTTGAATAGTGAAAATATCAAATGTGGGATCTACTTTGCTTCTGGAAATTAGCTTTAAGGGGATAGAAAGTAACCATGAAAACCACCCAGGACATTACATTATTGCCCAGAATTCCACAGAGCCCTGAAGTCTTACTTTTATGTCCCACTTCCTACAACTCAGTACAAGTAGCCAACACTAAAAGGATCATGCCAATTCACGACAATATATTAGCAGAGGAAATTCTTTCATACTTAAGCACTGACAAAAAATGAGTGACAGCAGTCTAGTGTAAACACTAGACTTTTTCTTAACTCACATCTAATTTTATTAACATTGAAAGCTTTCAAGTTTTTTCTATTTTGCGGGAGACTATCTTAAAGTTTATCCTTGGGAAACTACCCTGACAGGAGCTGCACAAAACAACATACTGCATGATGTCAATAAAAGTCCCACAGCTCCCATCTCAATACAGATAAGAAATAGTTTACTCCACATGAATGCCCATAGTCTAGAAACTCAAGTTCAGGTTGCCCAAAAAAGGCAAGTTATACTTTGAAAATTCCTATAATATTTTATTGATTGTACAATAAAAAATATAAATTTAGTCATTTATCAAACGCATCTTTATCAGACTCTCGGTGAATGTGAAGTTAAATATTTTTTGTTCCATTACTTTGCAAAAGCTTGTGTCTGGTAAAAGTGGAACTGAGAAATCAGGAAACAGTCTTCAAGAGAGAGAAATAGTAAATCCACTAAGGAATTAATCTTTGAATCAAATCAAAATTACCAGTCTTTATGATCTGGGTGTGACTTCTCTTTTGTTCCATCCACTGAATCTGACATAGCATTTACCTATGACATAATGGAAATATTATACCTAAAGGTAAGACAGTCAAGAACATGGGATGGCCTAAAGAAGTAAGGATTTCAGTGGAGGAAAACTCATAGTTTGGCTAGCCAGTCCTAGTCTTTGATTAGATTGTATGTTTCCCTCTTGTCTATAGTTATCTGTACTATATGAAATATTTTATTTGATAGTTGATGTACTTGAAATAATTTGTTATACTTTAGTTCTAGTTTGCAGTCTGTAAAATTTGATTCCATATTTATAAACTCATGAGCGATAATTAGTTCTAATTCTAAGGGAGATTTGCCATAATATCTAATACTTTATAATTATTACTAGTGATTGATAATTTTAAATATCCTGTTAAGTTGATAGTACATTAGGTTTTAATTTGTGGCTGTTTCAAAAGAATCCAGATAACAATACAGTGCTGCTTTGAAATACTTGTTAACAAAATTGTCTTATCTCATAAAATGAGGATAGAAACAAAAAAAAAGCCAGATTTATAAATCAAGATGGCATACACCTCTGTGGCTTAATCAAATCTTATTTTATAATTAGAGAAGGAGATGATGGGGATGGAGAGATGGCTCAGTGGTTAAGAGCACTGACTGCTCTTATGAAGGTCCTGAGTTCAAATCCCAGGAACCACATTGGTAGCTCACAACCATCCGTAATGAGATCTGATGCCATTTTCTGGTGTGTCTGAAGACAGCTACAGTGTACTTACATATAATAAACAAATAAATCTTTTTAAAAAAGAGAAGGAAATTATGCTACAATAGGAGTCACTTTGTACTAGTGTTCATTTGTCCATACAAGCAAATATTACTATTAAAGTTTTTGTAATAATTACAATCAATTCAGTTTGAGACAATTGAATCACAATCTTAATCACAATTAAAATCACTTTCAAAATGTCAAAATAACTAATATCTCTTAATAAATACAGCTATGGGCTCTCAAGTTATTAAATACAATGAAGATTGTCAATGGAGAGTGATTTGTACAGTTCGGATACCAAAGAATCAACTAAATCTGACAATATTTCTAACAGAATCTAAAGTTATTCTGAGGTTGCAGAAGTCTGAATGTGTCATAGTGTTTCTCAGAACCTTGATTCTGTACTCAGGTGACCTGAGTCTGAACCTTGAAAACCTGAACAGTGAAAGGAGAGAACCAACACATGTAAGATGTTCTCTCATCTACACATGTGCTCTGTGGCATTTGTGTATTTACACATGGACACATGCATGCACATGTATGTACACATAAGAACATACACACATACATACACTAACTAACTAAATACATAAAAGTATAAGTGTAACTGAAAACAAAATTAGCATGATTTTTATTAGTTAGGAGCATGCCAAAGGAAATTCAAATATCTTAGAAAATTTTTTGAAAATTTGAATATTAATTGATTTAAGAACTATAAAAATCAGAATCAGTAGAAATGTTGCAGGAGGGGCTTTGACTTCAGTTACTTGGGGTATTCAACTGTCAATGTTATTGAAGATGAGTTTTCTGAAGTTGAGGACAAATTTAAGGAAAGGAATACAAACCTAAGAGTTTTTCTCCTGAAATGTTGTGTGATTGGAAGTGGTTATACGTACTTTATAGGCTTGTTTTACTGTATATTGAAGGAAGTCTTTCCTGTGGAGTATGTTCCAATCTGTGAACTTGCCTTGTGTTAATTCTTATTCATGTAGTTATTTGTCCCCCAGGAACTCACTGTGGAACTTCTGCAACCTATTCTGAACTCTTAATTATGATTTAGGGTCTCTTATAAATAGCATGTCTCCCTGTAATAGCAGTGCTAGGTCCTTTACTACAGTACTTCATTTGTATGAAACATCAAGTCTTTACTTTCTGAGGAAATATCCAGTGTTTTCCAAAAGGGACAGATCTTTGAATCAGATAAATTATGAGAATAATTTTGGCTAAACAAGTATAACTTTAGTCATTTTTAAAATGCAGGATAATTTATATATTTATGTATTTAATTTAAAAATATAGTTTAGAAAGACATCTGATCAGAGACATGCTGAAATTTTGTACAACGTATAACATTTTATGAATATATTAAATATTTAGAGTTTTCATTATTTTATTATTTTCAATTCCATACATGTATTTAATACACTCTCTTCACAATCAACTCTCCACCTTCTTTTATCCCTTTTCTTTCTCAACAACCTCCTTCTCATCAACAAGTCCTCCTGCCACTCCTGTATCTTTTTGCTCTGTGGCCAACTTGGTTTAATGTGGGGATTAATGTGGGCCACCAATGTAGGGATGTGTTTGGAACTGTGGACTGGAACATGAACTCCAACACTGAATACAGTGACTTCTCCTCCCTCAGCACTCATCAAGTGGTAATGACTGCCCTTGGAAGGGCTAGAACTCATGAGTTCCTACTTAGCCATTTTGTCTAACCTAGTCATGTTCAAGCTCTAGTAGGCAATCCCAGAGCTGTGGGTTCATGAAATAGGAGGCAGCCATGTTGTTCCTAGAGGATAGCACTTCACTGTGCTCTTCATCACTGTGTGGCTCTTACATTCCACTTTACCCCCTCTTTTGTAAGGTTCTGGAGCTTTGGAAAATGTAATATATGTATTAATATTTTAGTGCATACCTTTGCTTAGGCCTGACTAAGATAAAATAAAGCCTTTCCATAAACAGCATTTTCTCCAATTTGGTCCAAAATATTACAACTAATCATATGTATTTTAGCAAGAAATGGCTGAGGACCTGGATGCCAGGAAGACAGATATCACAAATACAAAAGACTCAGTTGTTCATCTCCTCTCTGGCTGTGCTACAAAATAGAAAACTCATTCATTACTATTGATGTTTAAAATGTAGCTGTTAGCAAATTAATTTTTGTTAAATGTCAATAAATCATCAACTTGGTAACAAATTTGAATCAATACATCAAATAAGCTCCTTAGTGGGATCATCATTAGAATACTCTGAGGTCTAGAGCACCTGTCAAACAGCCACTGCATTGAAAAACCCACCTTCTCTATGATACCCTCAATTTCTGTAGCAAGTGTGAGGAAACATATCATAGTTGCTGTGGTCGGTGGTTGTTCTTAGTAGCTCTCAGTACAGAGTATTTTAAGTGATAACAGAGCTGTTTATTTATTAAACAGTCACTGGATGTTACAAACATAATAAATAATAAATAGACAAAACAGCAATTAATATGATACATTTTAATTATACACAATGTATAAAATACAAATATATTTCAGAGAATGTTCATGCTCTCATCCAGAAGGCAAGGGGAGTCAAATAAGGAAGAATAAAACAATCAAAAAATTTAAAGTCCCAGAAAAAAATATAATAAGTTATGAGCACAGAAATGTTGGACTTCTTTATATACAATGTTTAAATGTTCTGGCTAGCTTTTTTATTGAAAATAGATTCTTCACAAATACAATACATCCTGACCACAACTTCTCCTCCCCTCTCTCCACACTTCAGCACACCCAAACACTTCCCCTCTCTGCTAAATCTTGTATTTCTCATTTCCTCTTCAGAAAACAGCAGAAAAAGTCTCAAACGTGGGCAAGAGAGACAAAGACACCCTGCTCCCAATGTTAGGAGTCCCACAAAAACACAAGGCTAGCCGACATAATATATGTGCAGAGGACATGGAGGCCCTGTGGTTGCAGTTTCTGGCTCCACTATCCCAACTAAGTCCTGCAAAGTTGATTCATTGGGCCATGTTCTCCTGTTGTACTCCATCCACCCAGACACTGACCATCTATCCTCCTTCCCTGTTGGGTTTTCTGAGCTCCAAGAGGAGAAAACCAACGGAAATTACCAATCTAGACTCTTTCTGCACAATGTCTGGACATCTCTAAACTCTATCCTCTATCTGCTGCTAGAGGAAGCATCTCTGATTACAACTGGCCATGGCACCAATCTATGAGTATAGCAGAATACCATTAGGAATAATTTCATTGATTGATCGATTGATTGATTATCTGCCAGTTGTATTTGGTTCCAACCTAAGTGTCTGGACCGTCCGTGGCCATCCAGGCAGTGTTAAACATTGGGTTCCTCTCATGGCATGGGGCACAAGTTAAGCCAAACATTGACTGGTCACTCTATAAGTTCTGGCCAGCATTACCCCAGGGCATCTTGCAGGCAGAACAGATTGTAGGTCAAGTGTTTTTTGGCTGCATTGGTATGTAGGCCTTTCTCTCCATAGCCTATAGAGTATCTTCTCACTCCAAAGAGACTAGAACATAGGAATGAATGCTTCATGCAGGCACCAGCTTGACATCTTTACCTTCAGGTAGCTCTATGGATATTTTCCTCTGAAATGGCATCTTGCTATCACGTTTTTTGGAGCAACTTTATATCCTAGCATCAGCTTAAGTTGTTTAGGGATTTCCACTGGATGCTTTCAGCCAACAACTCAATCAAATGCAACCCAGTTCCACCACTGGAAGCCTTATCAAGCCACAAAAGATGCTCAATTCAGGCTCTATATCCTCCATAACTAGAATTGCTCACTAGGTTCTCCTTCATAGATTCCAGGAAGTTTCCATTGCTCTAGGATTACACACACACACACACACACACAGAGAGAGAGAGAGAGAGAGAGAGAGAGAGAGAGAGAGAGAGAGACAGAGACAGAGACAGAGACAGAGACAGAGACAGAGACAGAGACAGAGATAGACAGACAGACACAGACACAGAGAGACAGAGACAAAGAGACAGAGAGACAAGGGAAAGACAGATAGTCAGAGGAACAGAGAGAGAGCTCCCCAATTACTGCTATTTCTCCCTTCACTCTCTCTCTCTCCATCCCTTCCCCTCACCTGATCCCTCCTGCTCACATCCCCACCTACCACCAGTTTACCCACAATATCTACTCTACTTCTCATTCCCAGTAAGATCCATGAATCTTCCCTAGAGACCTCGTCTTTACCTAACCTCTCTCCGTCTGTGTATTGTAACTTGATTATTATTTACTAAATAGTTAATATCCACTCATAAATGAATACATACTATGTTTGTCTTTCTGGGTCTAGGATACTTCACTCGGCATGATTTTTTTTGTAGTTCCATCCATTTGTCTGAAAATTTCATGATGACATTTTTAACAGCTCAGTAATACTTCATTGTGTAAATGTACCACATTTTCTCTATCTATTCGTCAGTTGAGGGACATCTAGGTTATTTCTGATTTTGGAGTGTATGCATAAAGCTGCAATGAACACATTTAAACAAGTGTCCTTGTGATAGGATGCACCATCCTTTGGGTTATGCCTAGGGGTGGTAAAAATAAGACTTGAATAGATTTCCAGTTTTCTAAGGATGCCCCATATTGATATCTATAATGGTTGTACAGGTTTACACTCCTACCAACAATTGAGGAGTATTCCCCTTGCTCCACACCCTTGCCATATAACCTGTAACCCATGCCATTGATCTTAGCCATTCTGACAAATGTAAGACAGAATTTCAAAAAAGTTTGATTTTGCATTTTCCTGATGGTTAAGAACATTGAACATTTCTTTAAGTGTTTCCCAGACATTTGAGATTGCTCTATGAAGAATTCTGTTTAGATTTGGCTAGCCTTAATTGTCAACTTGTTGAGAATTACCTGGGGAGAAAGTCTCTATGAGGTGTATTGTCCAGTGTGTAGGATCTTGATTATGCCACTGTGGGTGGTTCTACTCCACAGGCAAGGGATTCTAAACAGTGTGTGGGTGAAGAAAATGAACTGAACATTAATGCATTCGTAGCATGAGTGTGAATCTAACAGGACCAGCAAGTTGCTGGTGCCTTGACATCTCCACTGTGATCAACTACAACCTTCAACTGTGAGGTTGCTTTTCTCAAGGTATTTTTTTTCATGGCAACAGAAATTAAATGGAACCAGAAAGCCTTCATGAGATACTGAGCTGGAATTAAAAAACAAAAAACAAAAACCATGTAGGTTAGGTGAGATTTTCAGGCAAAGATAAAACCTACAGGAAAAAAAACACTAAGCAGGACTGAAACAGGCATCTTCTACAGAAAGAAGTCCTGTAGAGCTGAAAAAAATGGAAAATAGGGTGGAACACCAGGAAATAGAAGTTACAAAATGAATAAACATAGGTAAAGTCCAGATTATTTTTTATTAGTTATTCTACTCGTTTACATCTCAAATGATATCCCACTTCCTGGTTACCTGTCCATAACCTCCCATTCCACATCTGTCCTCTCCCCCTTCCTCTTTGCCTCTATCAGGGTGCTCCCATACCCACCCTTCCCCACCCCACTGTTCCAGCATCCCCCTATGCTGGGGCATCAAACCTCCACAGGACCAAGGGCCTTCCCTCCCATTAATGTCAGACTAAACCATCCCCTGCTATATATGTATCTGGAGCCATGGATTCCCTCCATGTGCACTCCTTGGTTGGTGGTCTAGTCCCTAGAAGCATTGGGTGATCCAAAGGCCAGATTATTTAGGGGTCCGTGCACAATAAATTGATGCTTAGATTTTATACTAGGCCAGGAAAGCTATTAAATCCAAAGAAATTATGTTCTCTGATCAAACTATGAAAAGTCAGTATGGCTACAGCATGATTGTGAAAAACCAGAGGGATTGTTCAGGAAGATTCTGTAACAATCCAGAGATATGATAATGGAGGCTTGAACCTGAGGTACACAGAGTGGCAGAGGAGAAAGACCAGCCAAGGAATCTAGGCACAGTTGGAAATAGCCTGTGAAGGTGATATCTGTATTGTTGTATATGAAGGTCAAGAGAAAAAGAATAGATAAGATACTACATAAGAGAAAAAGACAGTCCTCGGATATTTACTCAGCTATCTATACTTTCAAAAATAAATGGTCAAAATAGATGTTGGTCCATATGTTGAGAATTTATAAAAATTAATAAAACTATTTACAACAAGCCACACAGTCAATATTAGGCAATAGATTATTTTAGTTGATTTTATTTATTTACATTTCAAATATTGTCCTCCTTCCAAGTCCCCCCTCCACAAACTCCCACACTCCATACTCCCTTCTCTTTGTCTCTTTGCTCCCCACCTACCTATCCACTCCTGCCTCACCCCTCTAACATCCTCCTTCTCTGGGGAATCAAACTTCCACAGGGCCAGGCAAGCATATCCCCTCCACCTGAGGCCAGATAAGGCAGTCCTGTGCTACATATGTAGCAGGAGCCATGGACTGTCCCATGTATGCTCTTTGGTTGGTGTCTTAGTCCCTGGGAGCTCTGAGAGGTCCTGTTAGTTGATACTGTTGTTCTTCCTATGGGGTTGCAATTCCCTTCAGCTCCTTCAATCCTTCCCCTAACTCTTCCATTAGGGTCTCCGTGCTCAGACCAATGGTTGGCTGTGAGTATCTGCATTTGTTCTAGTCGGGTGCTGGCTGAGCCTCCCAGTGTACAGATATAGCAGACTCCTGTCTGCAAGCCCATGTTGGCATCAGCATGTCAGGGATTTGTTGTCTGCACATAGGACAAATCCCAATGTGAGATCAGTCTCTGGATGATCTTTTCTTTAGTCTCTGCTCCATTTTTGGTCCCTGCTATCCCTTTAGACAGGAACAATCCTGATTTAAAATTTTTGAGGTGGATGAGTGGCCTCATCCTTCAAACACATTAGCACAGGGGAAATTTTTGTGAACAGAACACCAATGGCTCAGGCTCTTAGATCAATAATTAAAAAATGGGACCTTATAAAGCTGAAAAGCTTCTGTAAAGTAAAGGACACTGTCAATAGAAAAAAACCACAACCTACAAATTGAGAAAAGACTCTTGCTAATTCTATATCTGATAGAGTGTTAATATCTGAAATATAAAAAGAACTACAGAAGTTAGAATCCAGAAAAACAAATAACCCAATTTTTAAAATGGGTTACAGAGCTAAATTCTCAACTGAGGAATTCCAAATGGTCAAGAAGCATCTAAAGAAATGTTCAACATCTTTAGACATCTGGAAACTACATCTCAATAAAACTCTGAGATTTCACCCTACACCAATCAGAGTGGCTAAGATCAAATGCTGGGGAGGATATGGACAAAGAGGAGCACTCTTCCATTGCCAGTGGGATTATAAGTTGGTATAACCACTCTGGAAATCAATCTAGCTGTTCCTCAGAAAATTGGAAATAGTTCTTTCTGAAGACTCAGCTATACCACTCTTGAGCATATACCCAAAAGATGCTCCACCACATCACAAGGACACCAGTGTAGTAACCCAGACCCAAAAGGATATACATGGTACGTACTCACAAATAAGTGGCCATTATCCAAAAAGCTCAGAATATACACAATGCAACTCACAAACAGTATGAAGCTTAACAAGAGGGAAGATCAAAGTATAGATGCTTCAATCCACTTCAAAGGGGGAACAAAATAATTACTGAATCCAGAGGGAGGCAGGGTCCTAGCTGAGAGAGGAGTTAATTTTTTTAAGTTAACATTTCTCTAAGTTAAACTCCAAATACAGACACTTAATGATTTGTGTGTGTGTGTGTGTGTGTGTGTGTGTGTGTGTGTGTGACTGTTATCTTACCTTTTGTTATTAAATAACAAAATTCATTAGTTATTTAAAATCTTGTTGATGTGCTTCCCGACAATTATCAGTAAAGATTGTATCAAAAGATCCTAGGATTTTTTTCTTGAAACATATACAAAAGGCAACAAAAATTAGGGCAAATTTTTTCTTTTAATATGATGAATATCCTGAGTGACATTTTTAATTTTTTTAAATATGAGATACTTGTGGAATTTTATTTCAACTCTCTCTCGTGAGAAATAAATAACTTGCCATTTGAAACCTGAATCTGAGGTAATGAACAGATGAGTGTAGATCTCAGCATACATAGAAGACAGTCTTCTACCTGCAAATATCTTTCTCCTTCTGCCCCATCCAATCCCAAGAAACTCATAAATTAATACAAACAGGTTGAGAAACTAGAATCTTGGAATCTTTATTCTATTTGGATAATGTAAATGTCCTTGACAGAGGACTAAGAGCAGTTTTTGTTTTCTAGTTTTGGGGTTGAGGAAGTGTAGTTTACTTCTAGATTTTTATTGATATAGATCAATCTCAGAGCTTCTTACATGATGGGCAAGTAATCTATCATTAAGCTGCATTGCAGCTACCACTAAGCTGCATCCCAATCCCAAATTAATATTCTTCTGAGCCACATAGTTCCTAATGAGCTCAACTTCATCAGATTGTTGATATTGAATTTAGCTTTTATAACCTGTGTCTTTAAGTTCTAGCTACTCATAAATAGCTACTATAATTTTTTATGTATTTATACATGAATTTGTTACTTAAAGAAATGACTCAATAGATTACTCTAAAATACAGATATTTTCCAATAATATTAGGTTACACTAAAATTCCATTTCTTATTTTGGCAGTCTTGAGGACCAGGCCACAACTTAATGAATGTTAGGTAGGTGTTCTCCCAATGAGCTACAATTGTAATAAAAAACTCTCACATTTTTCCTGCTAAGAGTCATTAAGTACTCATCTAAAAACAAATGCACTAGGTGACTATTTAAAGAACAGTAATGAAATGTATTCACTCATTTTTTTTTCTTTTCATTTGTTTGTCTCATTGTTTGTTTGAAACAGGATCTCAGGTAGCCCAGCTAAACTCAAATTTAGTATATGCTTGACAATGGCCTTGAACTCCTAACACTGCTGCTTCAACCTTTCAAGTGCTAAGCTTGCAGGTATGTACAATCATTAGCAGCTTCCACTCAGTTTTCTTAAGTAGGAGATACTTCTAAATATAAGAATCATGCAAATATCCCATCACACCTAAAATAATATTCCTTGATATACTGATCTGTTCTTAGAGGGGTATTGGATGAAGAAATAGTAAACTTGGCCTATTTATATCAATGGAAGAAAAACAGAGGACTGGCTGGTTATGCAGCACAGAATAGGGGCTTAAACTTGTTCTACTCATTTCTGAATACCCAACTGTCAGAAAAATACTGAGAAAACAATAAGACTCCAATAAATATTGAATAGATGATGAGCATACTCTGTTTCCTGTTTGGGAAAAAATTAAACTCCATTGGCTAGTTCTAGAATATTAAACAATTTCTGGTGCGTTCACAGGCCATAGACAGATGAAAGCCCTTAGCAGCCCCATCAACTCCAGCACCATCACTGGCTTCATCCTCCTGGGCTTCCCCTACCCCAAGGAGGGGCAAATCCTCCTCTTTGTGCTCTTCTTCATTGTCTACCTACTCATCCTCATGGGCAACACTTCCATCATCTGTGCTGTGTACTGTGATCAGAAACTCCACACACCCATGTACCTCCTGCTGGCCAACTTCTCCTTCCTGGAGATCTGGTATGTCACCTCCACAGTCCCCAACATGTTGGCCAACTTCCTCTCCGAAAACAAGGTCATCTCTTTCTCTGGATGCTTCCTGCAGTTCTATTTCTTCTTCTCCTTTGGTTCTACAGAATGCTTTTTCCTGGCAGTCATGGCATTTGATCGCTACCTTGCCATCTGCAGGCCTCTACATTATCCTGCTCTCATGACTAGGCATCTCTGCAACACCCTTGTGATCAGCTGCTGGGTGCTTGGTTTCCTCTGGTTCCCTGTTCCCATCATCATCATCTCCCAGATGTCCTTCTGTGGATCCAGAATTATAGATCACTTTCTGTGTGATCCAGGCCCTCTGTTGGCCCTCACCTGTTCCAGAGCCCCATTGATGGAGGTTTTCTGGACAATTATAATGTCTCTGCTCCTGGTTATTCCTTTCCTCTTCATCATGGTATCTTACATATTGGTCCTAAGAACTGTATTTAGAGTTCCTTCAAGAGATGGACAAAAAAAGGCCTTCTCCACTTGTGGGTCCCATCTCACAGTAGTTTCACTCTTTTATTGCTCAGTGATGAAAATGTATCTGAGCCCAACATCTGAGCATGAAGCTGGAGTGCAGAAGCTTGTGACTCTGTTTTATTCTGTGGGTACTCCACTCCTTAATCCTGTGATATATAGTCTGAGGAACAGAGATATGAAAAATGCCCTGCAGAAGATTTTAAGAACATAAAAATTTTAAATTTAAACAATCATATTTAAGTATATATATTTAATTCAAATATATATGCATATATTCACACATCTAAATACCCTAATACAGACATACACATACACATACACACAACTACAAGAATGAATATATTGTGCCATTTACAGAATCATGAATAAAATGAAATACTTTGTTTTAAGTAAAATATGTCAGTTATGGGATAAATGCTCTCATTTATGTGTAGAAAGTTTTAAAAAATGAATAGGATAATGTTAACCAGAGACTAAGAAGCATAAGGAGAAACTATAGAGTTAGTGGTTGTAGCTGGTGCACTTGGAAAGTTACTCAATATCTGTGTTTGATAATATTATATGGTAAATATATCTGTCAAATATTAATTCTGTTTCATACAAAAGGATTGAGATTTTGTGTGTTCTCAACATAAAAAATGTGTTAAACATTTAAGGAATATTTATGACAATTACATCGATTATATATGCATTGTATTGTGCTCATATACTGAATGTCACTTTGTAGTTCATAAGTGTGCACAATTCTATATCAATTAAAAATAAAAATATAGAACTATGCACATTAGAATATGTCTGTAATCCCAGAATTTGAAAAATGGGACTAGAGGATGAGAATTTCAAGGGAGCTTGGATACATAGCAAGATCATTTTTCATAAAACAAAATAGAAGAACATGATGACCCATGCCTGTGATACTTATATATCCCCCAAGACCAAAAGCAATTTAGGAAAGAGATAGATTACTTTGAATACAGATTATAATCCATCATTTTGTGGAAACTTTTAAAGCACAAAACTGGAAGCAGGAACTGAACCAGAGACCATGAAGGAAATATTTTATTGGCTTGCTTTCCATGACAGACTTAACTTGCTTTCTTCTGCAAACCAGGACCACCACCCAGGAATACCACTACCCACAGTGGGATGCACCGTCCCACACCAGTCATTAATCTAGAAAATGTCACATAGATATGCCCATAGGCCAATCCAACTGAGGCCAATTCTAGGTGACTAAAATGTATGTCAAATAGACAAAAAAAATAACCAATATGTATTATCACTTAACAACTTGACGCACAAATACATTGCTATTAAATAACCTTTAGTAACCAACTAGATCAAATACTTCAACATAAAACCGGACACACTAAATTTGATACAAGAGTTCAGTAGTGAGGGAGAGAAGGAAATCTGCCACAGGAGGGGCAGGTGTGCCATATAAGAGGGGAGGACCCAGAGAGTCTATAGGTGTGGCCCTACCTGAGACGCCTAACAGTGAGAGATAGAGAGCCTGAAGTGGCCACCTCCTGTATCCAGGCAGAATTCCCAGTGGAGGGATAAAGACACTAATTCTCCCACAAAACCTTTGATTCAAAATGTATCCTATCTGCAATATGTGCAGGGACAAAGATAGAGACGGAAGGAATGGCCAACTAAGAACCGGCCTAATTTGAGATCCACCTCATGGACGAGAAACAATTCTTTAAACCATTAATGATACTCTGTTGGGCTTCACCCACCAGGTAATGTAAACAGATGCAGAGGTTTGGAAACAGCCAAATGTAGGACCAAGTACAGAGAGTCTTGTGGAAGAGTTGGGGGGAAGGATTGAGGCACCCAAAGGGAATACAGTTGAAAAAAAAAACCAGCAGAGTCAATGAATATGAACTGTTGGGAGCTGCCAGAGCTTGATCCACCAAACAAAGAACAACCATGGACTGGACCTAGACATCCTCTGCACATATGTACATATGTGCACCTTGGTCTTCATGCAGCTCTCCTAAAAACTGGAGCAGAGGCTGTCCCTGAACCTGCTGCCTGGATAGGTATCTAGTTTCCCTAACTCAACTGCCTTGTCTGGCCCCAGTGAAAAAGTATAAGCCTAGTCCTTCAAAGACTTGATGTGCCAGGTTGGGGTAAAAACCAATGGGCCTCTGCCTTCTCAGAGGACAGTGGAAGGAGGAAAGTTGGAGGAGGGGCTGTGATTAGGATGTAAAGTAGAAAGATTGATAGATGATTGATAGATCAATGGATAGATAGATAGATAGATAGATAGATAGATAGATAGATAGATAGATAGATAAATGGGGGAAAGGAAGGGAATAGAGATTGGAGACGCAATACAGACAGCATATGTTTGCATACATTTAAGGAATTACATCAGTGCATATTGAAGTAGTTAAAGAAATCCAAAAAGAGATGTGGGCTATTGGTGAATTGATAGAGTTGGTAAACAGGAGCCTAGCAAGCAAAGATCTCAGAGTTCTGTCGCCAGTATTGCATAGAATTAGGTTTAGTGGTACATGTATGTTATTCTTCTCATAGTGGAGGCAGGAAGATCAGAATTGCAAAGCCATCTGGTGATACCTACTGGGTTCAAGACCTATGTGAGTTACATAAAACATTATCACAAGAAATTTCATTTTAAAAGCAATGGATATATAAGAAACAAAAAAAAGGAAAGGAAGGAAGGGAGGGAAGGGGAGGGAGGGAAGGGGAGGGGAGGGAGAGGGGGAGGGAGGGAGAGAGAAAGAAAGAAAGAAAG